>VZTR01033423.1:162167-186116 GCA_013400775.1 Chaetops frenatus | reverse complement strand
TTTCAGGGGAAGTCTCATATTGGAAAGTGCAAGCATCCAGGTTAACAGTTCTAAAAGAATATATTTTCTTTTAAAAAGTTATCTAATATGCCACCTCCATTTCAAATAAAAAGCTTGATGATGTTTTTATCAGATAAATTACAGAATATTATTTTTCTGACTACAAATACTTTGCTTTCGGCATATAATCAGTAAGAGAGAGAAAGTTTGAAATAAGATGCAATATCTGTTATTAGACCACTGATTGAGCCTTACAGCCTTGATCCTCTTCTTCTCATTAGATCAGAAGTCTGAAAAGCTCTGGGAAGATCTGTAGACTGTATCTAAGCAGACTGCACAAGTTAATTAAGAAAAACAAGCTTATTGTCAATAGGCTTGTGTTTGATACTGGTGGGTCCATCTCTTCACTGGAAAATATTAGAATCTGCAAATCAAAAAAAAAAGGTTGAAACCTATGCCTCTAGATGCACCAGGACTACAGACATGCTACTGGCAAAGGCATAGTTAGTAAAAAAATAAGGAAAACATGAGTGTGAAACTAAAGCTATTGTTGCATGTTTAGTTTTGAATACATAAATATACACAGTAACAGCAAAGCTGTTGACTAAACATGTTTTTTATTTGATAAGATGCTAAGTTTTCCTTTAGTAACATTCTTGGCATTTAACTCTGAACTTGCTGAACAAAAAAAGCAGCTGGATTGAAATTCACAGAAATGGATTTCAGCCAAGCTTTTGAGACAGTGCTTGGATCCCACTAGATTGTATGGGATTAGATGCTTTACTGCCTAGAAATGCCTTCCTCAACATATATTTCACTTAATCCTCTGAAGGAAAGAATTTTATATATTAAAAGAGATGGGAAAATTTGCTGTACATTTTGCTCAGAGTTATCAGTGTCAAGTAGAGCATAATTTCCAATAGCTTTATTTCTAATTAAATTAAGCGAGGACCAAAAGGAAAGCAAAATATGAGTTCATCTGCAAAACCATATTGCAAAAAAAGGTGAAGTCCAAGACTGACCTGAGGAAATAATTTATGGAGTAGAAGAACATGATATGTATATCTTACCGTTAAAATAAATATAGCTAATAAGGAGAATTTCAGTAAGTGGATCAAGGTTATTTACGAGGTCCTTGATTTTCCCATTGGTTCTTCTTGCTACATATTCATTGATCTTTTGCTGGGCTTGAGCAGACTTCTTGAAGTTCATAGGATAAGCTTCTCCTTCATAGAAGTATCTGAGATTATTTAAAAATCTTTCCTGTGGCTTCAGTTGGTCAAGCACAAAGAGAACGTTTCCCATGTTCAGCTGCAGCCCCCCATTCCTGGTGTTTACCATTTGCATGAGCTGGCGATAGCCTTCGTGTATGTCTTTCTCAGAAATCTGCTGAGGGTTAAAGCAGAGGACCCTAAGGATCTGTGTCAGGGTGTCTGACCTGGCACCCAGGGTCAGCATTGCAAAGGCAGTAGAGATGCTCAGAGGAGAGAAGAAAACATTCCCACTGTTTTCACGAGAAGAAATCTCTTTGAAGAAGCAACATGCAAATTGACAAACACTCCTCCTTACACTCTGCAGTGGCATGTTTTGGTTTTCTTGTCCTCCTTCATTCTGGTTTCTTACCCCTTGTTGATAAAGCTCATAGCAGTAGCTGTTGGAATGGATTCCAACAAGTAAAAGACACAGGAAAAGCAACATCTTCATGTTTCTGTGATTCTGTAATAGAAGAAAAATCACATTTGGCTTGCAGATCCTTTCACCTTGTGTTTAGCATTGCATCAATGCCTTCACTATACAGAGTTAGCTTAGCACCAGTGACTCTGAGATGTTTGAAATGAGGGAAACGAGCTTTCTATTTCAAGGAAGCAGACTCTGGAAAATTACTCAACCTACTGGAGAGGTTATGAAATAATGAAAATTAATGTCAAAGAGGGATGAGGTAATTGCAAAGACGCCCTCGTTAAAGTTAAGCTACAATTCATTTTAAACTGTTTTTATTCTGATACTCTGTTTTCAATGTGGCTTTAAGTGATAAAAGAGTCAAAAGTACAGGTCTAGAAAGCAGAAGGTAAGGGAGCCAGTCAAGGCTCATCAGTTAAATTTGGAAATTTAACTGGCAAAATTCAAAGTGGAAGAAAGGCACAATATACCTCTTTTGTGAAAGTTAAAACATACATTTTTGAATGGGCTGCACGTAAACACATGCAAGCAACTAAGAGAGAGCAAATGCACTTGTTAATAAGAAAGTGATGAACATCTATGGTGATTTCATAAAGCTTGAACAATTGAGCACAACTAAAAGGAAAATACAACACCCACAAAAATAACAAAAGAAAGAAATAGCAATTAGGATGTTATCAAGACCCTGGGAATGCAGTGCTGCTTCTAAAGAAAGGGAAAATGAGTATGTACATAGAGCAATCAAAGGAAATAAATGTACCTGCTGCATGCAAAGGCATGCCCAGCCCAGTGACCGAATCAAATCACTGAAAAATAAAATAAAATAAAAAAAAAATAGAGAAATTCTAGAGCAGTCATGGTCTTTATCATCAGAAAGATAGAAAAGGGTGATTTGGCAGAGAAGCCTACAATGGTTGAAAATGAAGATGAATTGAATTCTGATGATGAATGAACTGAATTCTGGAGGAACAAAAATGCCAAAAAATACAGATAGAACAGGAGCAGCATGGGAACCATTCATTCCACACCTATGGCAATTCTTTTACCTCTAGAAATTAATACTGTATCACAATTGGTTCAATAACTTCTGTCAATAGAGAGAAGTAAAGATGTGGAATATCTGGAAATCCAAAACATCCTCCAGTGGTATGTCATCATTTGGCCTACAGAACCTTTTATAAAACAAATTTCTCTACAGGGGAAGAATATCTCAGGTTTTTGACTTGCGCTGAGAAATGCAGCCTCTGCCTTGTAAAAGCTCAGAATCCTTTTCAGCTCCCACCATGAGCCCACATTTGTGTTCTCCACTTTCCCCATAATTTTTTTTCTTCAAAACCCAGTGAACTCCGAATGCTGATCTCTGCTGTGATAATAGATGCTCTAAATATTCCGTAATTCACACTCTGAATATTGTGGTCATAGAAATACTACTGTGGCTAGGAAGGGCCTGAACCCCATGACAAACCACTTTCAGACAATTCACTTCTGTACCCAGAACAAGTTTGAATTTAAGCTCTGATTTTCCTGTGACTTGTCCCACTGTCACTCTTACTCTTTTAGCCACAGTTTGTCCTTTTTTTCAAGCTCTCTAGATGCTTTCGAGAGCAATCCTTAAGTCCCCACCTCCGTTTCATTTTGTGCCCTACATTTGTTATTATCATCAATTTACTTAATTTAAAACACTTAGAAATGCAGTTTTCCTAAGGACAGTCATGCCATATCAATGTGCCAATCTCACAGAGGACTTATTTTTCTAGTTAAAACCCCCAAAAATCGTAATTAAACAATACAAGGAGCTTTAAGCCAAAACTTGGGTAGGAACGTGATAGTTTCTCAATAGATTATTTTTAAAATGTTTGTCCTGATTATAATTTTTGTCAATTTTTCCACATGAAAGAAACCCCAAAGCATTACTTACAGTGAATTCCAAAGGGTCGTGCTGTGTATTCACCAGGTCTGCACGGGTCCTTGCTCAGTTGTTTGTGCTGCTGAACACAAAGCAGGGTATCCTCTAGTAAAGGTTAGGATCATCTAAGGGCTGTGACTCACACATTTTAATTTTAGAGATTAGTATGATGTCGAAACTAGTTTTACTGGACACTTAACTTTACTGAATATGTTTCACACGTGACTTCTGATCACTCTGGTTAGATTCAAACCCATTTTCCTCAAACTGAACCTACTGTTTCTTAATATCAAACATTCACCCAGATCTCAGTTGCTTGAACCTACTATTTTAGGAACAAGTGACCAGAATTAGCAACTACAGAGAAATATTTTGAAATTAATTTGCATAATTTCTGATAGCACTGCTGCTGCTAAGGCAGGAGGACAAGGCTTGATGCACCAGGACAATCTGAATTTTTGTGATCTGGCCTTCTTTGTCTCCTGCACATCCGTGGCTGGGATTGATTGTCCCCAGGTGAAGGCAGTGAGGATTCTAATAGGTGCAGGGCTTAAAAGAGTGTTGTGCCACACTAGCAAATGCTGTCATATGTGTACCTGGCTATCCACTCCCAGATGGGGAATCCACTGGCAGCAAGAGCTGTGGTGTTGGCTCCTGGGCCACCGGTGTGGCCCTGTGCCCAGGGAAGAGGAATGCAGCTGGGATGCCACCGAACGCAGGTGATCATCGTTACAAGCATGGCCTGGGGACAGGGGGTGGAAACCGAGGAACACGGGTGTTAAATAGAGCAAGCCTTTAGATCAGCTTCCAGTATCTCCTGATCTGGGATGTGGGGAGCCGGCCCCTCTGATCCTGTGCCAAGTTCAGCTGGGTCAGAGCAGGCAGCCTGGAATCCTGTGCTCAGCTTTGCAGCTGGCTGCAGAATGGCCGAAGCATCATGGAAGGGAACTCTGGGCACCACGCAGGCTCAAACCCTGGCTCACACCAGGTCACACACACTGAGTTGCCCAGGATGGTCCCCTGCTAGGTTTTTGGCTCCCTCAACAATGGGGACTCCATGGGCTTTCTGGGCAATCTCTCTATTGCACTGTTTGACAGCACTGGCACTAGAACAGGTTAACAGGTTTTCTCTGCATTTAAATGGAACCTGTACTTTAATTTGTGCTCCTTGCCTCTTGTCTTGTCACTAGATGCCACTGAAAAGAGGTTATCTCTGTCTTTACTAGTCTCATCAAAAATTGGGTGGTTATACACATTGTTGAGACCTACACAGGTCTTTTTTTTTTCTCTGGGCTAAACATTTCTAGCTCTTAGCCTCTCCTCATAAGTCAAAAGCTGCAATTCTTCTGTGACAATTCTGGCATTTTAATGGAGTCATTCTGGTATGTCCAAGTCCTCCTTGCACTGTGGAGCCCAGCAATGGTGGCAGCTCTGCAGGTGTTTTTAGCAGGGATGAGTAGAGAGAAAGGATTTCTTGCGGTGACCTGCTGGCAATGCTCTTCTCAATGCAGCTCAAGTACATGGAGTTACAGACTCATAGAATAATGGAATGGTTTGAGTTGGACAGGACCTCAAAGACAATCTATTTCCAATCCCCCTGCCACGGGCAAGGACACCTTCCCCCAGACCAGATGGGTCAAAGCCCCATCCAGCCTCACCTTGAACCCTTCCAGGGATGGGGCACCCACTGCTTCTGTGGGCAGCCTGTTTCAGTGGGTGACCAGTCTCATAGTGAAGAATTTCTCACTTAGGTCTAATCTAAATCTACTGTCTTTCTGTCTAAAGCCTTGTCCTATCACTACAAGTCTTTGTAGAATGCTGCTCTGCAGCTCTCCTGTAGGACCCTTGTAGGCATTAAAGAGCCACAACAAGGTCACCATGGAGCCTTCCTCAGGCTGAACAGCCCCAGCTCTTCCAGCCTCTCTTTGCAGGAGAGATGTCCAAGTCCTCTGAACATCTTGGTGGACAGATCCACATCCTTCTTGTGTTGGGGAGCCCAGAGCTGATGCAGCACTCTGGGTGGGGTCTCAGCAGAGCAGAGGGGCAGAATCCCCTCCCTCACCCTGCTGTCCACAGTGCTTTGGATGCAGCCCAGGGCACATTTGGCTCTCTGGGCTGTGAGTGCACGTGGCTGGCGCGTGTCCAGCCTCTCACCCACCAGCACCCCACGTCCTGCTCACCAGGGCTGCTCTGATCTCTTCATGCCCAGCCTGTGTGTGCTGATACCAGGCCTTGCCCTGAGCCAGGTGCAGCCCCTTGCACTTGGTCTTGTTAAACCTCCTGAGGTTCCTGTGGGCTCAGTGCTGGAGCTTGTCCAGGTCCCTTTGGGTGACATCCATCCTCCAGGCATGGCAACCACACCACTCATCTTGCTGGTGTGGTCTGTATTTCCTGCAAGCGCTAACTGCTCTCGTCCCCATGCACAGCATCTCACTTTCTAAAACTGGGGTAATATTTTCTCTCGTTTTCCCTTCAAAATGCAACCATTTCCAGGAAGGGACCAACCATTACTACACAGAAATAGAGTGCTGATCTCAAAGCTGTTTCTAAGGACAATTGAAATACTACCCACAACAGTAATTCAGCAGTATTTTCTGTGAGGCAAAGATACAGCCAGTGAAAGTTGTTGAGGATTACGACCTACCAAGAGGCTCAACAGATGGCAAAAAACCCCTCTTAAACAAGCTGCTCGTGAGGTAAAACTTGAGAAATAGCTGGCTTTGAGGCAGGATACCAGACTGACACACAGTGTGCTCTTCACACACACCACTCACCTGAAGGAGTACCTGGGAGACTATTTTCACTGCTTCTTGGATAAATAAGAGCCAAGAATCTTGCTTAGAGCTGGCTTTTAATAATGGGCCCAGAGTTTTCATGGTATATAAAACCTGATTTCTGATGAAGGAAGGAAGCCCAATTAAATACAGACGCCATGCTAATGACAAGGTGAGGGATGGATGACTAAGACAGATTTGAACACACCTAGGCCACACCTCAGGACACTTGCAGGAGAAAGCCTGCTGCTGAACATGGGACAGCTGCCCTGTGATTGGAAAGAAAGCAGAAAAAATCAATAGAGTTTCAATTTCTATGAATAATGTGAATCTCTGGACATGAATACTAAGGAAAGTCCACTTTTTTTTTTTTTTCATATGTTTCCAGTGTCAAGCTGTGACAGGAAGGAAGGTGAAGGAAAGGGCAGCAGGTCTAGACTCAGCTGTATAATATCTGCATTTGATGAAAAATCTTCAACAACCATAAACAAGGATTTGTATCGTAATTATATGCAGAATATTAATTTACAGATGGTTTAGCCATTTGGCTGAGTTTCGCAGATTGGGTTATTTCAGAGTAGTGCTGCACATATTGAAGATGTTATACAGATAGTGAACAGGGAATTTCCTCACTTGCACTGGGGACTTTTCTCAAGGTTCCACAGCTCTGACACTGCTGGCACTGAACTGTTCATAGGTAGTTAAGCCCCAGCTGGCAAAATTTAATGTAAATACATCTGGTTTCAGCCAAGAAGTTGGAAGAGGTTTGTTTATGCAAGGTTTTTCTCTCTGCTATATATAGCAACCATTGATGGCATGAGCAGGGTGTTCTACTGCATAAACAAGGCCTCAGAGACTCTCCTTAGCCTGTCCTAAACCACAGATACCAGGTGTGTATATACCTTCAAAGAGATGGAGGAATTTCTTAATTTGTTGTCTCATTGAAACTAAAGCACTTCCTCATAACCATAATTAAAAAGGGAGGCAACAGGGACTGGAAAACAAATTTATATTAAGTTGTTCTTTTCTGAACCTAGTAATACTTTCTCCTGAAAACATAATAGAGGAGAGTGTGCAGCCTTTGTAAACTGTGAGGTGTAATCAACCTGATTTAGGGCATCTGTTTCCTTACAATAATGTAAATATAATCTTTTATAAACAGCTCAGGTATTGAGGAATCTCTCAAGAATTATTACTTATTAAGTAGAGCACTGTTAGAGATGACCTACAGAGATAGTCAGCACTGCAAGGCATCTCAGTTTAGCTATGGGACTTTTCACAATTCTTTTAGTCCTAGTATTTCCTAGCAGTAAATCTATTACACTCCACAACAAGCAGGTTGAAGAATTCACCAAACTATCGAGGTTTGGGATGGCTTGGAGTTGGCTGGCATGTCCACAATTTCTGTTCCCACGAGTACCTGAGAGCCTCACCCTGCCAGCATTTGTTTGGGCAAGAGTCTCAGAAGCCCAAAGTGTTTGGGTTCAATAGAATGGATTTTCTTAATTTAAGTTCCCGTGAAGAGTAATTATAGGGAAACATAAACCCAGATAATTGACAAACACCACCCCCAACCCCCCAAAGGCTGAAGTGTTCTCTTCCTTCAATGACTTTTTTTTTCCCCAAGATTGTTCTCAGTCTCTCAATCTTCTCTTTCATCACTCAATGAAAGAGAGAATATGTTGTCCCCAGAACCCTGGTCAATGCTTCCCTTAATTTCCAGTCTTTTCCTTCTCCTTAGGCAACAGATTAGAAATCACATTTTGCCTGCATTCTCTTTTCAAGGACCTGTGCTATATGCAAAGAAATAAACCCACTTTACTGTCCAGTGTCTCCTGAATGCACTTAGTGATTCCTTACCTATTCCTGGAAATGCATGGCAGGATGTAAATACATGCAGCCCTCTTGTGGCACCACTGCCAGCTTTTCTTCACTCAGGTCACTCTTGGCAAACCCAGCAGTCGTTTGTCAGAAAACAAAACACTTCATTTCAGGATCAGGGCAGGAGTGGCTGTGACTTGGCAGCTCTTCTCCCTCCTGCCCAGCTCCCCCCTTTCCTTTCCCTGGAGAGGACACAGGGAAGGATCCCACCCAACTTCTGCTGCCATCACTTCTTCTGCAGAGGGTTCAACAGAGCCATGCAGTATAGAACCATCGACTCACAGAGTCACAGAATGGTTTGGCTTGGAAGAAGTCTCACAGATCATCCAGTTCCAGCCCTCCTGCCGTGGCCAGGGACACCTTTCACTACAGCAGGTATAGCTCAGCCCCCATCCAACCTGGCCTCGAGTGCTTGCAGGGATGGGGCATCCACGACTTCTCTGAGCAACAGGTTCCAGTGCCTCACCACCCTCACAGGAAAGAATTTCTTCCTAATATCTAATCTAAACCTACTCTTTTTTTAGTTTGAATCCTGAAAACCTGCAAAGCTGCATCAGCCTATTTTTGCTGCTGAAAGACAAAATCAAACCCAAGTTGAATTAAGCAGTGAGAACACCAATTGCTACAGCTTTTTGAGGATTTTCAGGGGAATCCAGTTGAAATCTCTGGGAGTTTCCATCATGTAACACAAGCTTTATTTACAGTTTTGCCCATTGCAATAGTTTCCTGAGTCTATGGAAATGAGAACAGGTTACTGCAAGATAAGCAAGGCAAGAAGTTTGTAGGCACCAGATATTCTCTGCTGAGCTCCTGGATATGTGCTCAAATCCTGCAGTAAAATTGTGCTAACCTCCTTTTCTTTCATCTTGGTGCAGGTTACCTTTCATTTACTGCAGGGTAGCAATGGTCACTCATGCAAATATAAATATGGCAGAGTCCAATGAAGCAGTTCCCATACTCCAGTGCAAACACTGCAAGACAGAAAAAAGCAGACAGCAGCTCCTGTTCTTGTGCTGAGATCAGTTCCAAGATTACTGAAGTAGTTTGTATGGGCTCCTTGAGAAAATGGGCTGCATATTACATATAAAAATGTATGGCAGTGCTATTCTTCCCATCATGTCATGTTTAATATATATTTCTAAATAACTCCAAATGCTAAAAGACACATTTTGTTCTTGTCCTCTGCCAGTATTAAGGTAGTTATCCAATGAGTTTGGAGGCTTAAATGGATTCCCTTCATACTTTCTCCTTCCAGTTTTTGAGCTTTTCTAAAAGAAAACCTGAGCTTGCCAAAGCACACATTCTCCAGAGAGAGCAACCATTGCAGTTTGGCTCAACATGATAAATGTTGATGGGAAGGCATCATGCAAAAATGTAATAATGTTTTCAGAGCCTATGTTCCATTTTCAAATGCCAATGAAGTTTTAAATACCAGATTTTCAAAGGTGTTTAGTATAAAAATTAATTTAAGATTTCATCAGCATTTATGCAGCCTTGTAACCAATTTGAGCCCATTAGAAGCAAAGGAGAGTTACTTTTATATGCATAGACATTTTCAAAGCCCCATTCCCTGATAACTGCTGTTCCAATGCTTGAAAAAAACATGAATTCACTAATATGAAAAAATTTTGAGATTTTTCATTTAATTTTTCAGAAGTAAAGGAGAAAAAAGAGAAAGGAAATCTGAAGTTACAAATACAGTTATGTAATTACATACCCACCAATCACAGGGTTTAATAATTAAGCCATAGTTACAGATATTTCTGCACTAACAACTGTAGATACGGATTTGATTTGATTTCTTTTATTATATTATATAATTTCTGCTGTCCTCTTTGACAAACCAAACAATATTGGGCAAGAGTTATAAACGTATGTAAAAGGAAAACAAAGTGAAACCATTGAAAAGGTGAGTGGCAACAAGTTGGAGTGAATAACAGAAAAATAAAATAAAAGAGTGAAGGGAAAAACAGAGAAAGCAAAGGTCTTTTGAAAATTAAATATGTTAGCCACTTCATATAGTCAGTTTTATATCTATGCAAAATAACTTAAAACTGTTCATGGTACTGTTAATTGCTGTCTTAAAATCCAATGAAGAACTTTGTAGGAGATAAAAAATCAACCTCTGTTTAAGATGCAGATGTTTCTCCAAATCTCTCATTAATTCATGAAGTGTAACATTGAATACATTCCTTGTCTTCTTGCAATAACTGAGTAACTCAACGTCTCTAATCCATGTAGAAAAGTATTTCAGGTAAAAATCAATATAAAATGCTATTTTGGTTAAAATCTCTTCCTAAAATCCTCCTGGTGGGCATTTCCCCCCAGAAGGGAGTTTCACAATAACGAAGATGCTGCACTACAGGCCAATGCAGCAATGCTTTGCCTCTCGCCAGGGCGATACTGAGTGCTGTAAGATCCTTCACCATGACATCCTGCCCAGCTGCCTCTCTCCTCGTGTGCAGCCTTGTGCCCTGGCAGGTGTGCAGCACACAAAACGAGTGGCTAAGAGATGACAGGGGCTGGGAAATGACAGTGCACAGCAGCAGCTTCTCCAGGGTGGCCGTGTGGTGCCAGCCCCAGCCCCAGCCCCAGCCCCAGCGAGGATAAAGCTGCCTGGCAAGGACCTTACCTGCACCTTGCACAGAAGACATTGGGGGGAGCAGGCAGCGAGCTGTCAATCCCCACCCTCACTTGCCTCGTGGCAACTTGCCCATGGAGGTACCCTTTGGCTTGCCTGGGGATGGGTGCTCTTTCCCTCTTCAAAGAAAACAAGGAGACTGTCCCTGGTGAACGACACAGGGAAATGTCTCTAGAAAGTGCAAGACACTTCACTCCCTAATGAGGGAAAGGTTGGAGGCCATAAGTGAAAATCTAGCTCGAGGCAGGCTTATGACCTTGCTGATAACAATATGTGCTCTTTCATCCTTGTAAAGTTGAAAACCAATTTTAATATCTTCTAATAGAAATCCACATTCTGATTTTCAACAATAAATGCTAGATTTTGAAGTCGTTGTGGACTAAGAAGTCCCTAGCATGAAAGAGAGCTGATGTACACGAGGCCCATGATGGTCCCTCCCTCAAAAATTAAACAAATTTATACCCTGGACAACCAAGCACCACCCTCTGTAGTAAACCAAGTTTATAATACTGGAACTCTGTTAACTAGGCAAACTATATTTTATTTTTCTCACGATTTATACATATATTTATCATACTAATGAGTCAGTAAGTATAAATGAGGGAGTACTTTTTATTTGCTTGGAATTTGAGGGGTTATGTTTTTATACTGAATATCATGGCTCTGAAAAAGGCTGTTTTCCAAACATAGTTGTATTTGTAAGTGAAAGATTACCAGATTAATATTGCCATGCACAAAATTTGTATGTTTATCAGCACAGATGTTCATACATCTGTGGACTAAACTCACTTTGCAGTTGCACTTACCTGCAGCTGTATTTTTTTCATACACACAGCTCAAGTTATATTTAGTTGATATTTAGTTGTAAAAGCAGATCAGATTTGAAGATCATAAGCCAGTGGCCAGGCTCTTGGCAGAATGATTCTTAGGACAGCTCTTACACTTGGAACAGCAATTACCTCATCTCAGTAAGTGTTGCAGGAATGACCTTAAGCTTTAAAGGATATTTTTAGTTAGCAAATAGAGTAGACTCACAGAAAGAAACCACTCCAAATGGTTTTGGAGCAATGTGTTGCTATGTTTTAGCTACACTTCTTACTGAAGATATAAATCTCAGATCAAAGGCATACCCTGTAGAGTATTACACCCATTAGTAGCTCACAGGAGGAGGAAGTCAAGGGGAAAAAAAAGTAAGAGGGAGCAGAGAGGGATTAGCAGAAAAGTAAAAGAGCGTTTATTTGAATGCCTGAATCTTCCAGCCCACACAGGCTTAAACTGGCTGACTAACCACATCCCTACCTTCACTTGCTAACTTGAACTTTTTTTCCCATGCAGATTAGTTTGTTATGCCCTGAGAACTCTCTCATTTTGCGTTGGAATTTTGTGGCTCAAAAGGCCACTCAGGAGAGATCGTGGTGCAGCAATGCCGTGCAAAATCAGCACTTTGAACCCCACAGAGACCTGGGAGGCCAAAGAGAGCAACACCTTCCCCGACCTCAACAAAGCCACAGCCACCCCTGCCAACAGAAGGGCATAAAGCAAGCAGCACTGAGCCAGCTCAAGGTCTGCAGTTAGGCAGGCAATCCCTGGGAGTTAGGCTTGGCTCTAACTCCCTCCCAGTGGCAGAGTGGCCGGCACACCCACAGCAGTGGCTGGAGAGGGCTTTACTGAGCGAGGCACGCAGGGCCAGCTCTGCAGGGCAGCTGCAGGAGCACGCTGCACATCCCTCCGTGCAGAGCTCTGCAGCTCCTGGCAGGAGTTCCCATTAACCTCTTGCTTCATCCTCAGTACCACCCTGAAGGAATGTGTTTGTGGCACAGGTTAACAGGCCTGCCCACACCCTCCTCGTGGGGGAAGGCACAGCCCAAAGAGCATCAAAAAAAAAGAGGTCAAGCCGCCAGATAAAGCACACAACAGAAATAAATGGCTAAAATACGTGTCAGTGCTGGCTTCAAAGGAGTTAAAGGAGTGTGAGGCACAAACATGGGGCCCAAAGATACCACCTGATGCAGCCAGTGCCCCTAACTTGCCTGTTGGCATTGTAGTAGCAGCAGAAGTGTGTCATATGCTACTAACACAAAGGAACACAGGGCTGCACAGCTCTCACTGATAACCCCAGTGATAACTCCAGATCTCAGGTGGAGGCTGATGTGTACCTGGACAGCTTGTAAAGCAGTGCTTCCTCTTCTCATGTGCTCCAATCTCCACCAGCTTTCATAGCCCAGTCCATCCTGATCTCCATCACATGCTTCCTCATCACTTGCCTTCTGCCACGTGTAACTTCTCACTCTCCCTCGGATTATCCCCTCACTTGAGCTTGCTTTGACCACTCCCATGATAAGAACATCCCACTTGAGCCAGCTTGTTCCATCAGTGTCACTCTGCCTTCTTTCCATTCTGCAGCCCTTTGAACACAACCTTGATAGTTCCTACCTGTGCCTCCTCTGCTCGTGTCGTTCCTTCTCTTTGCAGATGAAGCATTTTTATCAGAATATCTAATCATGCTTCTGTAGCCAAGAGGTCCATCATAGCCTGTGGTTTCTGGGAAAGGAAGGAGGGAGTCTGTGCACAACATAGACATTCTAGTTGATGTTATACAGTTATTAAAAACTCTTGAATCATGGGAGACCTCATTATATGGGGAATTCACCATTTGTTTACAAAAGCTGCATCAAATCTCTCCCAGACAAAGCACAAAAATGAGTTACAAGTGGTGTTCCCCAGGAATGAATGAAATGCAGAGCAGAACAAAGGAAACCAGGCCTTCAAGGAAGGAAATCATATTCAGAGGCTGGATAGAGTGACATTAGTAATGAACAGGAAGCTCAGGCAGGAGTGATGTGTTCTGCATAGCTGCAGGAGCTTAGCCTGAAATAATTACAAACTAAGCAAAATACAAGGGACAGGGCACCTCAAGGCTTGAGGGGAAAAAAAGTTTTGTTTGTTTTTACCACTCTGTACAATCACCTGAAAGGAGGCTGTAGCCAGGTGGGTGTCAACCTCTTCTCCCCAGCAACAAGAGACAGGTCAAAAGGAAATGGCCTCTAGTTGCACCAGAGGAGGTTTATATGGGATACTGGAAAAAATTTCTTCACTGAAAGGGTTGTCAAGCATTGTAAAAAGCTGCCCATGAAAGTGACTGAGTCACCATCCCTGGAGGTGTTTAAAAGATGTGTGGATGTGGAGCTGGGGGACATGCTGTACTGGTGGACTTGATGATGTTAGTTTCGTGGTTGGACTTGATGCTAAAGATCTTTTTAAACTTAAATAATTATATTATTTAATTATTCTCTTTAAAATCTTCCTCATATTTTCATTTGTTTTGATGGTTCCATGGTGGAGAAGAGAGATGACACCGTTCACGTGGTTGTGATGTTCACTCTGTGAGGACAGTGCCACTCACACAGGCCAGCAGAGTCTCATTGCTGCCACTGCTGCTCATCAGCCTGCCTGCATTCCTCTTCCTTCTTTTCTCCAATAAACTAAGAGCCCCTAGGCACAGGTTGTTGTTTGTATTGGTCATTAGTGATGTCAAAACCAAACAGCAATGAGATACCACCACACAGGAAAAGATGCAAGGTCCAGGGAGCCACTATTTTGAGCCAGTGTGTTAAATACCCGTGGCACAAGAACCATGCCTGATTTCACTGAAGATGGAAAGGGAAATTGCTGATACCAATATTGCAAGGTGGCAGCCTTAAGCACTCGAAAGCAGTAACAAGATCCAGGTGAGCAAGCCTCTTTGTGATTCATTCCTACCTGCTTGTTGATAAAGGATATTACAGGCCACTATTGTGATTATCACCTTCTCTGCCAAACATCAGGAGGAATTCCATCCTCACTGGGGCTTGACAGTGAGTGAAGGACAGTCAAAGAAAACCTGAATGTGAGTTCTTACACTGCTGCAATGGACTTCCAAAAGGATCCTGATTTCTGTGCACTTTCTCCTCCTCTGTGGTTTGCTAAATGCTTTTTTCTTTCATGTTGTACACTTCTACAGTTTTCCACATGCATGTAGGTGAGATGTCATAATGTCCTTGTCCTCCACTGCACTGCTTTCTCAGAACTTTCCTACAATGTCCATCTCCTTAAGACAAAGCTTGTTTAATACATGGTCGTCTTATACTGAGCTTCATCTTTGCATTCCCTTCACTTCTTATTTTTCTATTTCATTTGAGAACCTGCCTAAAATTAGGCTACAAATTCACCGGGTCAGATATTTTACACCTCTTTTGACCAGTGCTTTGTGCAAATTTTAGGCAAATGATAAGCAGCAATTAGAAATATAATGCTAATAAATGCAAATTAATTGGTGCTTCAGTAGCTCTTCCCGCAGAATAGTAACAGTTAAAATTTATGTACTCCCCCCCTCCATAGAGCAAATACATTTGTTAATTACTTGAGGCCAAATGACAATGCCATAATTAGCCAAGCCCAGGCTACTCTTCATGTCAATGGGGCTACCAAGAAAACGAAAGCATTTATTCATTCCAAGAAAGCATGCATTTCTGTGTCTCTGGATGGAATGAGAATATTGTTTAAGCACAAAATGATTGGTCTTATGACAGCACTAACTCCATCCAGAGTTGAAAGGGACACAGGAAGGGAACAGAAAAATCTTGTATTTTAACTCAGCAGCTGGCAACCACCACATGTGAGATACAGAAGCAGTGACTGAACAGGGCAAGGTTGAGTTGTTTTAGCCTTTCCTAAACAGAGGGAAAACAGACCAGGGCCAGCAGCCCGACCATTGTGTGTTGTACACAGTGCACAGATACTGAGTTAGAGTTGTTGTGGAAGCATTCCTGATTCAGGATACACACCAATCCTGTCATGGGCTTGGAAACCTGCAGAGAGCAGATTCCTCCTTCCTCTTTTGGTAACCACAACCTACCACTGACCATCTGTGCCAGGCAAGGCCTTTATTTTCCATGCCCATTTTCTCTTAGGCAGTTAAGACACCAACCAACCAAGAAGCTAATGAGTCTTATCACTTTTAACAAACCAGGCTCTTCACTTCCAAAGCTGATTGCATCAAATCAGCTGTACAATCAGCTATATATAGCTAATTGCTTTATGGCAAATACAAATCAAATTAATCATCTCCTTGGAGCACCACAGTCTCTGTAAGCACAATACTCCATGGCAACAGTGTTGGATTGTTACAGTGCTGCCTCCTGAAGTGGGTCTATGCCAATCTTGTGTAGGATGGAACAACTGCAGATAAGGGATCCTGCAAAGCTTTGGAGGGAACAGGAGCGATTCAGTTCTGAATTTCTCACCAATACAAAGGCTGTGGTCTGCATCAGGGGGTTATACTGCCAGCTGTGCTGCCATCACTTTGTCCTTGAGCTTGGTGTGTGCATGATTAGCCAGGTGACAGGGAAGGTCATGCTGCTGTGCTACTGCAAAAAAAAAAAAAATAAAACAAAACCTGTTTCCTCTGCAGGGCCCTTTCCTCAGTGTCACAAACAAACTGCCTTGGGACTGCCCATTCACTGCCAGCTCTGTGCAAGGGCAAAACTCCCATTTTGAGTGGCTTTGCCCAAAAGCCTTGGTGTGGTACACACAGGAGCTGTGTGTCTGCCCAGTGAAGGCACACGTGCACACACGTGGCTGACAAATCCTATTTCCCAACTCACCCCTCATGGGCACACCCATGCAAACCTGTTGGATCCCAGGAGCACCATTATGGCTATGAAAAAAAGGGATGAATTTCATCTTATGCTGTAGACTGTTGAAGTTTAAGAAAAAAAAATTACCTAAAGCCATTAAAACAACTTCTGATTGTCTCTTGCAGCCAGAGTGATCCTCTGGGATGATTGGGAGGGTTTTCTCATCTGCCACATCCTCAGAAAAGCTGTCAGCCACTGTCTCACCTTCCTCTGCTCTACCAGAAAACAGCAAAAAGGAAACTGCCAGGCTGCCCCTAATAATACAAATTATCCCCAGGGATGGCATTTTTCATGATCCTTACATATTGCATGTGGCTTTCTGATTTGATCTTTCTTTCTGGTCTTCAAATAGCAAAAACATTCAGAGATTTAAGAAAAGAAATTAAAGTCTTGGTGCCACTAGCTTCCAAAATTGTAACCTTTTCTGCTTAGTGCTGTAACAATTGATTGCAGAACATGTCATGATCTGGGGTAAAAAAGCCAGTAAATGTTGTTAAAGACTCTTATTTTCATGGTGGTTGAAATCTTGCATGAAATGCACCTGGCAACACCACTTGAAAAGCTTGCAATTCTCAGCATCTCCGTTGCTGATATTATCATCAGAAGCCATGAAAAAAATCAGCTCTGGTAGTAAGAGCTATGCCTGCCACTTGTGAAGCACCATGCAGTTACCAAAGCCCCAAATCACTGCCATCCCCAACTGATGTTTGTCTTGGGCACACCAAAATTATTGAAGCAAACAGACCTTCTGAGCTAATCACCATGCACAAAATTATTCTATGTATTTTGCATGCACCTACTGAAAAATAAATAATCTACTGAATATCCCTATCTACCTAAGAAAACTAACTGACTGAATAGAAATTCTGTGCACCAGAGGTTCATTTTTGCATGAGAAAAATTCAAGATTAATCTATTTGCAGTTTGTAAAGATACCTTTGTATGCTACTTTATTCTATTTATCATCATATTTCCCATCTTCTCTCGCTGTAAGCATAGCAGAAACTCAGCATATCTTGGTGCCTGTGTGGAGAGCTGCACTGGGAAACAGCAGGAAGAAAGATGATCTGTAAGGCAATTTCAATGGAAGCATTTTCCCTTTTCCCTCTTCTCAGCCCTTTTCTTTAGTAGGAGATGGTATTTGGCCACTTTCCAACACCTTAGCATGTCCTGAAGGTCCCTTTTCCTTCCCAGGGGATGAAAGGAGATGCAGCTTTATTCTGGCACTTTCAGGTGAAAGGATGACACCTGGCTCCAGCACAGAGCTACCAAAGTCCTCCTTTAGTGAAAAGGAGATATTCTATAAACATTTGATGCAAGAACATGAAACTACAGGTGATAAAGAAGTACAGCAGTGGCTTAGTGAATGAGCTGGCCTGAACAAACAGAAAATCAGCCAGCATTCCCAGGAGAAAGTAGGCTTTTAAAGACATGCTGGAGGATAAGAAACTGACTGGTCTCTCACCACTCATTCTATGTGTGTTACCCAGGCTTTTGTGAAACCAACCTGGAAGGGCAGATTGGAGCACCAGGAGTGCAGGGGCAGTGGTGAGGATGCTGATCACACAGCTGTAGTTGGGCTCCACTGGGATAACCACAGGGTCTCAGTGTGAATGGACTCACGGGAGCTGGACTGTACATGAGGAATCCTGGTGCCACCAGTACATCTCTGAGTTTGCTCCTAATGACCTGCTAGTAATTAGTAATGTGTGCTACCCCTGTCAGGCTGCTGCACTTCTGCTGTTTGTGAAGCCCAGGAGAGAGGGGGATCACAGAACACCTGGGCAGCTCTTACCAATGCAGGACCTTGCCTTATGGTGCTCACAGTTAAAAGTGTGTTTTGGATACTCTACTTTCCTGCATCTTGCAACAAATGCTTGCACACAGGCACAGCCCTGTTGCCCACTGTTGCTCAGTTTTGCCTGAGATCTCGTGGTGTTTGCCATGCAGAATGCAGGTGTGTGTGCATATCTGTACACACACACACACACGTGTGTGTGCATGCTTCCTACTGCCCTTCCCGTGAGTTCTGCTGAGCCTTTTTGTGACATTCCCCGTCTTACTGCCTTTTGCAAACTCCTTGGTTGCATACAGCACAGATGGGACTTGGGGATTTCCTGCTCAACAGGAAGCTCAGGGTGGAGCAGCAGTCAGCAGCAGCACGTCCTGTTTTCTCTCCTCCTGTGGGCGTAGCCCCATCTCTGATTATCTACAAGACTTTATCACAGTGATTCCTAAACTCTGGAATTCTCATCTGCAGGTGACTTACATACCTGCAGCTCCTTGGGCTCCTTGGTGTCCCGCTGCACAGCCCTTCTGACCAGAAAGTCAAGCACTGCTTGGCCTTACATCACCAGCTTGGGAGCACTGGGAAGCTGTGCATTGCTCCCTTGCTCCCTGGCTGCATTCACTGGGCAAAGGATGCTGCTGGGCAGGGCCCAGCTCCTGAGACACAGAGAATGTCCACCTGATAGGCACCAGCACAGCTGTGGGGCTTGGTGGCACTGAGGGGCTGAGATGATCACAAAATCTCCTGAGCACTTTCTGCACTTGGCACTTGGCATGTCCTTCCCCTCCAGGACTGCCTGTTGGCTTGCTCCATAAAATACAAATATATCATGTTCTCCATGTCTCAGACTTGCTCAACAAGCCCCACTTCCACCTTCGTGCACGTTTCTCTGAATCCCAGAGTGGCTGAGGTTGGAAAGGACCTTTGGGAGTCACTCCCTGCTCAGGTAGGGTCACCTGGAGAATCTTACCTGGGACTATGTCCAAATGGCTTCTGAGTATCTCCCAATTATCTCCAATATCTTCCTTACACCTGCCCCTCAGCCATTCATGTACATTGAGATGAGATCCCCCTCTGAGCCATCTCTCTTGGCCTTTCCAGGTGGGAGAGGTGGCTGCTCCCTGAATGCCCCTCCTGGCCCTTTGCTGGACCTTGTTCAGCAGCCCCAGGTCTGCTTTGTCCTAGGGAACCCAGAGCTGTTCTCCAGGTGTGACCTCTCCAGTGATGAGCAGAGGGGAGGGATAACCTCCCCTGACCTGCTCCTTCTCTCTCCCTTGCCTTGTTCCCCACACTCCCTCACACACGATCCAGCTTTTTCTCATTATCTTTCTGTCTGTCTAAATCCTTCTCAAAGACATTTGTGGAATCAGTATGCTGTCAAATTATCACCTTGCTTTTTGAAGTACAGTGAATTCTTCACAAACCACGAGAATTTCCTATGCAAATAGTGATCAGATCTCAAATAACCTACTTTTCTTCATGCTAGGTAGTAAA
Organism: Chaetops frenatus; assembly: GCA_013400775.1. Lineage (NCBI taxonomy): Eukaryota > Metazoa > Chordata > Aves > Passeriformes > Picathartidae > Chaetops > Chaetops frenatus. Next base: position 166,276 of record VZTR01033423.1, on the reverse strand, counting down.
AAGGTAACACAGGGCTTACTATGAACCTCTATCACAAACCTGAATAAAACTAACCAGAAAAACATCATACTCCCAACAGATTTTTTCTCATGAACAATGTTTTCCCCTTTTCTATGTTGAAAATTCTTCATTGTCTTTACCAAACAAAAAAATAGGCAAGAATAATGGTGCAATATACCCCCTTTAGCAAACACAACTGAGTTTTTTTTCTCAAAGATAGAGAGTTCAGCATGAGAACAGGTATGTCCTTACTCCTGCCCTCTCCAGAGCTTTGACTTTCATGGATGCATTAAAGGCATCTACTTCCACAAATGGTAACTAGGGTTAACACCATAGGAGTGATTTCTAATCAGTGCTGGGAGGGAATAGAGATATTAGCTCCAAATGATTTTACACACCAGTTATTACTGTGCTAGCACTGCAATAGCACCTAGGAGGGTCCTTGTGCCAAGTACAGGCAAGGAAAAAGCAGTTATCTGTACCAGAATTTGGTGTGGGGGGTATCTTGGCATGGGTGTTGGACTACTGATCTCCAGAGGTCCTTTCCAATCCTACCTACTCTGTGGTGATGTGAAAAAGCATAGAAACAAAACTAGGGGTGATAAGAGGGCAGGAAGACAACTAAACAAGCAGTGCAGCTGCTGGGGCCAGGCAGAGTCTATCAGTTATTCCTAACACACATTTCTGGGCCAGCACAACACCTGAAAAACCATCGTGCACCACTCCTTTTTATATGTGCAAAATATCTTTATTAACGTTGAAGTACCTGTATTAATTAAAATGTACTGCACACTGAAGGAGTTGTATTATTAATCTCAGTTGGATAAGTACAGTGACATTTAAGCAGAAGCTCATGGTATTTATAGCCACAGTCACTACCATGGGCACGGAGTTTCCTACCCTAATTAATCCACAAGAAGGACTGTGATATGAGAAACAGAGCTCTAAAATAATAGATAGAAAAAGGCCTTTTAAAGGAAATCACAGACAATTTAAGATTAGATGGGTTAAGATTAGATCATAATTAGACGAAATTGTTTCTGCAGATTAGACATCAATAACAGAGCAGGTGTGTACCTAAGAGCTAAGCTATGCAGAAGCATTTTGTGTGCTCACACCATGGGAACATTCAGAGCATGTCTAAGACAAGGTTTGTTTCACAACATAAACTTGGGCAGTTTTAAACATACCAGTAGAGCCTTGGATCAGGCACAGTTGTGTAAGAGGCTGTCAGGTGAAGTACATTTTTGTGCTGCTGTAAGCAACTTCTGAATTGGAATCTGCCATTACAAATTGTACCATTTCATGTTACTTTTAAATTATACCTGTAAATAGCATAGCCAAAAAATTACCATATATAGTATATACTATACTTATATATATATGTTTAATATAAAATATACTATATATATATATTAAAAATACTATATATCTATATTTCATCTTAGAGCAATAGAGATATAAATGAAAAAACCCCTAAATGTTTAAAACAAAAAATTCAAGCGAACATGGTATACATGGAAACATTTCACTTTCACCAAAGTCATCAAATTTCTTTTCCAGAGCCAGTGGCTCCAACACCTCCCTGTGTAACTTGCTCCAGTGCCCAGCCCCTCTTTCATTTTCCTGACACCCACCCTGGATCTGCACCGGTGCAGCCTCAGGCCGTTCCCTCTCGTGCTCTCATTTGGGGTGTGATGATGGGGAACAAACAGGGGCAGAGTGGCTGCTCCCAGGAGGGTCTGGAGAGCCATTTAGCAGCCTTCATCCCCCCTTCATCCTTGGTATTTGCTGGGTGACCACTCAGATCTAGAGGATTTCACACCTGATATTTCATCTTGGATATTTACTCTTCCATATACATTCAGACAATGGCAGCAGCAATAGAGTTTCACTGAAAAATCCCAGGCCAGTTCTTTGTTAAAAGCACCCAGAAGTCCAGGCAGAAATCTGCTTGTTTGTGATCAGATAACTGTCACTTTGATGCCTGAAGTGTCTGTATTCATGCTGTCATTTACAGCTACCATAAACCTGACCCAAAGCCCTGCAGACAGCCTCCAGCTGCAGATCTGGCAGTGCTGGGAGATGTCCTGTTCCCTCAGATCTGCCCTGTGGCAGAAGCCTGGACAGTGGGTACACAGAGGCATTAAAGAGCAGCTGAGACAGCATTACCTGAAGGGGCAAACTCCTTGGTTACCCCTAAGACTTTTCTAAATGGTATTTGGACTCTCGTGAGGTTCCCTTTTTAAATCCTTCCTTTTGAGTGAAGTGTCAAAGGTGAAACCTTCCCGAGGGGTGTCTTTGTATCAACCTTACAGCACCCTCCAAAACCTTTTGTCACATCCATTTCTGGGGAAAACCAGTGCTCAGCTCACGGTCACTGTAACTCCATACACTCCTTTAAATACACACCCTAGTAATAATGCAGCTGCCTGTATCTGGATAAACCCCAGGGATAAACTGCACAAATGGTGAGCACAACACTCCAGCCAAGGGTGCCTTGAGCACCAACAGTTCTGCTTTCATGTGTAAGAGGGTGTGCATATGCATGACTAGTGCATAAATACAGTGCAAGTGCTCTGCAGCAGATGGAAAATGAAATTAGTGTCCAGTCTGGATAGCCCAGTTTGCATTTTTGGCCACGTGGAAAAAGAAGGAAGGTGGTACTTTAAGATATAGTCAGAAATTTGAAGAGAAATTTTCATGTTCCTTAGCAAAGATGGAATGAGTATGGCTTTGCCTGGAAATCAGCAGAAGCAAGAGGAAGGGAATCTTCCAGACCCTGCACAAATCCATCCCTGCTCTACAACCCCATTCTTAATTACTCTTATTCTTTGTTTCCATTATAATGCCAGTGCCTTTGGCACCACTGCATCCTGGGGAACTCCCTCTGCCTCCACTTCCCACCAGCTCCTTCTATCCCAAACTCCTTCCACCTCATGGACAGGGAAAGGCAGACACCTTCTTTTTCATCCTAATCCCTTGTGAAGCACACACTGCCTTTTACTGAGCTTGCCAATGCAATCAGAAATGGTGCTGCACAACTCATAAAAATAATTATCAAGCTTTGATGATCATCCAGGATGGTTTTTATGTGTTTTCTCTCTCCATTTGCACTGTGAGCCGCATGAGACTGAATTTAATTTTCCCTGCTTGCTGTGAACATTTAAAAAATAGTTTCATCCATAAAAATATCCAAAGCCTTGCACAGAAAGGCTGTTCTCATGTTTAAGCCTAGTTTTCTGTTCTGTTTAAGCCTAGCTTTGCCCATGCAGTATTTTGTGCTGTGCAGACTCTCTGCAGTGTCACAATAGTCATTAAATTTGCACAGAATCCTTCATCCTCAAAGAATCACACGGTACCTTCGGACTTTAAAAGCACTGAAGTGTTTATAGGAATGGGAAGTTGTTTTCCCATCCTCCAAACCCATCAGAGGAGTAGGGATGAGGTTGGAGGTCAGTCCCAGGAGTGTGCAGGCACTGTCCAGGACATTGTGCTGGCAGAACTCTGGCAGGAATCCCAGAAGGAACCTGCCTGCTGAGACACACATCACCCGTGCAGCAGCAATGTCTGCTACTGCCATCTGCCAGCCACCCAAGACAGCCACATCACCAAACAGAAGTGACTTCTTTGCCTTCCTACTTTCGCAGCTCCTGAAACAAAACTTCTTCTAAATTTAAGTTCCAATCTTCTGCACCTGAGCCAAGTCAGGGTCCCCTTCATGAGCTTTGGAGCAACAAATCATCATTTGAAGGATATTGGCATTAGTGGCATCCTCACCTCTGTGTTGTCTTTTCTGGGGATTTTTGAGTTTCAGTGGAATGAACATCACTCCTGAGCATCTCCCAGTTAACACCTGAGCTCCTCCAGGACAGTGTTCCCAGTGACTCTGGCAGAGCTCCCAACACAGCCCCCTCCAGTACTGGAGAAGAAAAGAGCATTCATGCTAGAATACAACTCAAACCCAACTTTCACATGCTGTTGGCTAAATCTTGCTTTCTCCACTGACTTCATTGGCCAAAGAGTAATATATTCATTACATACAAAGAAATTAAAGGAGTGGAAGAAAGGTCATTATTTTGCCTTTTTTTTTTTTTTTTTTTTTTTTT
>VZTR01033423.1:110089-161581 GCA_013400775.1 Chaetops frenatus | reverse complement strand
CCTTTTTTTTTTTTTTTTTAATTATATGACATGATGTACTGTTTTCCCTGGTAAGAAAATGTCCTCATTTAGCAGCTCATAACTGGATAAATGTCTGTCCAAGCAATATTGGCTCACTACAGTTCAAAGGAGACTTTTAAAATTTTGTTTATGAGAGAATAAATTTGCTGAGAGGGGTTTTTTTACCCCCAAACTAAGCAGCTATTGATCAGCCCTTCAATAAATAAAACATAAAATTGTTTCAAGATCTTGTGTTACTGTTCCAAGCCCTCCTACCAAAACAACTTTTTTGATCCAGTTACTGATTGCCTTTTACAGAATAACTAGATTGAACTGTAATTCCCTTTGTGTTGAATAACGGAATCAAATTAATCTTGTCACCCTGAAAAAATCAAACATCAAACGAGGCCAATTATAAAATCCAACATTTGTCTCCTTAGAATCTGCTCCTCTTTCAGAGCATATCTGCAGTTAGGTCCCACAGAGCCTTCAGGCTTGTGTTCTAAAGCAGATGTGCTGGGACGTTGTCTGGAGGGAGCCTGCAGTGACAGGATCTGGAAGAAGCAAAGAGAGGGGAGAGGCAGAGAGAAGATGGGCCATGATGGGAGTGCAGGCAACACCTGAGAGGAGAGGGGGGCAGCTGCCTGACCTGGGACTGTCCCCTTGCTCTGTAATTGTGGTGGTTTTATGTTGACTCTTCACACTAGGTGTTAGTTCAGTGTAGTGGTTCAAGAATTTTGGCTGAACTTAGGGTGCTTCTTGAGTTTACTTACTCAGTTTTTGTTGTGAGATAAGGATTAGGAGAAATGCAAAGTAGGCTTAAACTTTAAAGGTATAAAGATAGTTTATTAATAGAATTAAAAGACAAAAAAAATCAATAAGAATTAAAATAAACTTCTAGGTGTTCCTTTTTCTTCTACTTCGTTTGGCTTTGAGTAATATGTCCCTGTTTTGCAAAGTGAGGAGCCAACCTGTCCAGTCACCAGGGCTGGGATTCCCCATGAAAAGCTTGGCCACATGGTTGGCAAGGGAGGGGTGGAGGATGAGGCAAGACTTCTGTCAGAATCACTCCTCCACATCTCAGTGTGGGATGAGCCTTCCAAGATACAGAGCCGTCCTCCAAAGTACCAAATGCCCTGAGCTAAAATCAGCCCAATTAAAAGGAGCTGGCAATTTAATGGATGAAACTCTTCACCAACTGGTATTTAAACAGCTGAAATGAAAGATTTAGTGTGAGAGTGTGTTCTCTCTCACAAGACAAAACAAACCACCCTACCAACGAAATAAACAAACACAAATCTGCTCTCTGTGCAAGGCAAAGTATCTAAAGAGAACAAGAAGATTTGTGCTCATGAAGCCAGGACCAGATCCAGACCCACCGATTGCCTTGGCACTTCTGCTTAGGTCTGAATGGGCCAAAATCCGGTCAAAATCCCTTAAGGCGTATTGGCAGAAAAATGATTTTAACTGAAAATACCACCAACAAAATATAACACAATACATAAATGCTACTCTCCTGTTCATAATTTTTGCTCTCCTCTAGATGCCATAAACAGAAGAATTTTATTATTATCCCAATTAATCGTTTATTCAATGTACTCTTTATGCATGATCTGAAACAAAACCAAGCTGATTTGTGCCATCTGCTGGTAAAGCAAGGATTTCCAACTCCTAAGTACTTCAAATTTTCTACCAAACTTATTTTAAATCTGTTTCAGGTTGTTATGAACTACATACAAATGTGCCACTTCTTTGCAAGCAATCTCACATATGCCCTATCTGATAAAGAAGACTGCTCACGTTATGTGAAGGTGGTTGATAAAATCATGTTGGACAAATTTAATTCACGGGCAGCTTTAATTAGAGTGACGTTAACATGATTCTGTTGAAAAGTCTCAAAGGCACTTTTTTTAAACTAAAATTTTCATGCAGCAAGCCTGGATGATGGGTGAGACCTATTTCTTAGCTTGTTCTATCCTTTTGCTTATGAATTGCAGCGTTCATGTTGTGAGAAATGCAGGAGTGCTCTTACACATCTGAGTTACACATCTGGACTGCTGTTCCCAGCTGAGGTGTTCACAGCAGAGTCGAGGCTGGGCTGCCCCTCTTGTACAAGGCACTGGCAAGCTCTGACCCTGGCACAGTGGGGTTAAAACTCACCATTCATGGTCAAAGAGGCTGAACTCCAGCTGTGACCAGCTCGCTCAGACAAGCACATCCCTGGAGAGTGGTGATGCCCTTACAGGAGAAAAACTAAAATGACCCAACTTCAGTAGTGCAGCAGAATGAATAAAGGAGACGTGTTATCTTTGCACCAAGGGATGGAAGTGAAAGGGAGAGGAGAGGTTTTTTCAGCTTCAGGACAGTGCTGGCGACAGCAGAGATGGGCGTCAGCTGGCCATGAATATATTTAGGTTGGAAATTAGAAGGCTCCTAACCATGAGAAGAAAGAGGTTCTGTGACAGCCAGCCAAGGGAGCAGTGGGGGCACACAACCTAACCAGTTTTAAGATAGCTCTTGGTAACTTAATGAAAGGGATTATGGAACATGGATGTCTGTGACAGTAGGGAACTGGACTGGGTGACCTGGACAAACCCTGCTAGCCCTCAGCTCCCACATTTCCCAGAATGTTCCTCTGCTTTGACTTCAACATGGTGTCCAGCTTCTGACAGCAGTAGATTTAGCTCCCTGTCAGAAGGCTCCAAATTAGGGAATAGTTCTGTTGATCCCATACCCTCTCATTAGTTGGGATATGGTTTGGTAGGAGTGGCCAATTGCCCTTTGTCTCTAAATCCTATGGTGCATTTGTCAGATCTGCCTTCTAAAGCTTTTAAACACAGTTTGGATTCATTTTTACAGTAGGCTGCAGGCAACTGGTGAATCAAAAGTGAACTAAGCAAAACCAGCCTTTTTAAGGTACAATAGCTAAGGGATCAGCTAAGATGTAATTATCTGTCATGTTTAGCAGAAATCACCATGACAGGAAAAAAAAGGTGGTGGGAAAGTCACTGTAAGTATGATTTGCAATATAAGTAACTTGGTAAAAGATACTTGTTTATTTCCAAGTGACTTCACGTGGCTTTCAATTTTGAGTATGCTTCCATATAAATGAGACACGAAAACTCTAATGGGTCAAGAGACATTACCCAGTATCTGCACACATTGCATAGCTGCTTTAAAGGTAAATGATGTTCTGTTTAAAAAGGAGGGGACTTGGCTGAGGCCCCAAACTGCCACTTGTAATGAGCAGAAACAGCAAACACTGGTTGACTTCTAAATAAAAAGAAAATACCTAAAATCTCTCAGACTGAGGTCTCAAAATTATATGTCCCTTTTGAAAATTCAGTTCTAAAATAAACATATAATTCAATCTATCAGTTGATACCGTTGAGAACAGCACTCTGCCTTTCTCTCTTGGTTTCCATTTCACCCTCTCCAGCTGCTACAGAGACAATTTGAGAATAGAAAAGTAGCAGTGCTGTGCTCAGGAAGTGATGTGGAAGTGTGAGTGCCTGTGAGCCCACGCACAAAGAGCAGAGGAAACACAACACATGCAGTTCCCCTGGTACCTGGTGGAATTCTGCACCTCCTGCTGTCTGGGACTAAGCACACAGCAAAAAGTTTTTATGAGGATCCTCTGAGAATCGTTTCATTTTCATTTCCTGAAGTAGGAAAATGTCAGTGGACTTGAACTACTTCATTCAGGTGTCCAAGTGAATCATATTTAAATCAGAAAAAGTGGAAATACAAGAAAGCCAGCCTAATACACTTGCAAATTACATTTAGCTGATCTTCCCCTTTTTGGAAGGATTTGCTGTTTGGAAACAATTAGCCTGGCTGGACTCTGGCAGGCAGAAGGTACAGAAGGAACAATCTATCAGGCATCTCACAAAAACATTCCTCTGATGTGTCCAGCTGTGCTTTCCATGCAGAGTGGAATAATTGGGGATAGGAGAAAACTGGCTGTAGATGAGGCTCTCTGGCACTAACTCTCTGTCTCATGGGTGTGTAAACTTACTGCTTACCTGAGTAAAGTGAGTGGCACCAGGAGAGTCCCACTCAGCTTAGTGGGAAAATTACTACAGGCAGAACTTGAATCATAGCATTGCATTTTTGCCCAAAAGTCAATGCCCTCACCACAGCTGCCCCAGGGCAATAAAAGGAATAAAGACATTAATGCCAGCCTGCTCTTCACTCTGGGGAACAATGCAGATGTCTTTCTCTTTTTGATTAATTAATTCTTCCCTTGATGATACAAACTGCAAAAATCTTCAAATTTGCAGGGTGTCTTCCTGCTGGGTTTCTCCTTCCATCCCTTCAGACTCCACAACTGGATGCTTGCTTTTGCAGCTCTAAACCTTAAAAGCAAAAACACAGGTTCTGGAAAAACACAAAATGAGAAGAGGGAGTATGGACAGAATGCTGCAATGACAAAAACAGCTCAAACTCTTAAGCAGCATAAAGACAGTGGATATGCCTATGGAGAATAATCACCTCTTCCCAGGAGACATGAAGTTCCTAATGCAGAGGAAGCACCCTTCCACATGGTACAGATTCTGTCTCTTTGCCATCATAGCTGTTGAGTGCATTCAGAGTCTTGTTTCAGAAAAAAACCCACACGATTTTGGTGTCCTGACTCTGAGCACAATGTAGATGTTACTGTACATACAAACATCATGAAATGTTCACTGCATAAAGCCAGTACTCCTGATGGGACTGGGCTGTTTTGGAGATAGCTCCTTGGGTAAGCCTCTCTTCTAGCACTTACTTAATTTAGAACCCATCAGAACATTTCTGCCTGCTGAGAGGAAAAACACTCTAAATAATAGCTCCACAGGTAGCACTTTCAAATGTCCTTGAGCATATTCCATCTAACAGGGACTGTCTGTACTTTGACCTATATGAAGCAGCTGGTTTCTGTCTACAAGAAGCAGCAGGGATGTGAGTGAGTGGCACTCAGTGCATTCCTGTCAATGAGAGCTTTGCTTGATGGCATCTTCTCTCCCTTTAATATGGGCATGAAAATTAATGAAATTCATTAGCCTTACACGTTCTCAGGCCACGATCTGAGCCATGGACAGAAACCCCAGATGGAGTGTGAGGCTGTGGTGTGGCTGTTCACCACACAGAGTGGGGGAGCTTGACAAAGCAAAAGCCCAGCTTCCAAATCCGGATTTATTCAAAAAGATGCATGGGGTTGATTGGACATCCTGAAAAGCTGAGTCAAAACCTCCAGATCAGGCTCCAGATAATTAATTTCCAGTAATTTGGCTTGGCAGGCACTGCTGATCCCCAGCCAAGTACATGAATAGCAGCAAGTCCTTGGCCAGGGGGTGGGGGCAGAGAAGGGGAGGTGTGTTAGGATTCCTCATTATCTGGAGAAAAAGTGCTTTTTTGCTGGGATTGCAGATTTCCATGACGTGCATCCAGCCCCAAAGCAGAGAGCACTGGTTCTGCAGTGCTCTGTTCAGGGGTGTGTGCTGAGCTGCAGCCACAGCAGCCACAGTGTTGGCCAGCAGCAGCTCAAACACTCCCATCCAGGCAGGCTGCACAGCCAGGTCCAGGGGGCAGCTTGGTGCCTGAGCTCTCTGCAGTGTCTTCTGCCACAGCAGAAATCTGGCTCCTTCACACTTCCCTTGCATCCTAAGGAATGAAAATTCACGCCCCAAAAAAAGCATATTTTGAGCCAAAAGTACTTCATTGCCAATACCAGTATGTTCACCTGGGCCAGGGATGAGGATGAGGCTTCAGTGAATGAGGATTCAAAGCTTATTGTGGAGGATAAAATCCCTGCAAATGGAGGGATTTTACTGACAGCATCACTTTAAACAACATCGCATTGCAAAATTACTTTCTTGAACTTACACAGCCATGAATGGAAACTATGACAGATCTGCTTTCTGCCTGCAACGTGTTTAAAGCTCATGAAAAGCCAATGGAGAACTGTCTTTGTTTCTGCATGAGAAAAGTCAACAGCAGGGATATATGAACTGTAAAAATGCTGGCATGGCATTATTGGACTTCACTCACTTTGAAATCCGTGTTTGAAAGATACAGTATTTTCCTGCCAAAACCCCAATTTTAAAGAAAGCTGATTTTTTTTTTCTCCATTTATTTCCCATTTTCTTCCATATGTACATGCATTTTGAGATCAGGCATAGTTCCTTTTTCCAGCACAGGGAAAAAAATGAGAATAAGGTAGAAATGCTTGCATCTACTGTTATTGATATGATAAACAGACAATACCTGATAGGAGTTTGGGGCACAATTCCACTCACAGTTTCACCCAAGAAGACATTTTTATCTTTGGAGAAGTTATGGCATGTAACTTGAGTTTTGGGCACAAATTAACAGTGAAATTCTATTAAGAGGAATGCTTTTCTCAGCTTTCAAGAGCTCCTTATGTTTTCAGGGAGAGCTTGTATGGTACAGCAGTTACACAAATGACACAGGAACTATCTGCAATGGTGGAACACACAGCAGGCTTTTTATGAGGGTGTTTGTCAATATGCTATGGTTAACAGAATCTGTGCAAGATTTGTAATTTATCTTCCTCATTCTTTAAGATCCAGTGCCAGAAAACATGAAGAACTCTGCTCTGTCCAGAGAGAAATTTATTCTGCGGCTCCTGTCTAATACAGATCTTGTGCCTCGCCAGTATTTCCACCTTCCCTTATATATATAGCTCATTTCCATTAAGCCACATGTTCTGAGGCCTAATTCTCATGTGTTTCTCAGGAGCAGGCAGGCACGGGGTGACAGTTTTTGTGTAATGACAAGTAACAGCACAGAGCAGAGCAGAGGCTGCCAGCAGGAAATGCAGGCTGACAGCCTTGTACCAATGGCAGCACTTCAAAGAGATGGGCAGTGAGCTTTGCCTTTGCATTCCCTGGGCCAGGAAGGGGGAGGCAAAGGGTTTCCTGAGGAAAGGGCATGAAATGCCACTTCTTTCCTCTGGCTAGACAGGTGTAGTGCCATCAGGCTGGATCCTGTCAGCACTGGAGAGGAGCAGAAGGGATCTCAGTCCTGGCTGGCTGTGCTCCCAGCCATGGGGAACGCCTGGCTGCCACTGGGGAAGTGCAAGAAAAGCTCAAGGACCATGCTGAGGTCTCAAGCTGGTACCCAAAGGCAGCCAGCATCTGTCCCACCAATTCCATATATCCCAGCCAAGCAGGCAAGGGGCGAGGACAGGAGCTCTGCAGAACACAGAGCTTTTACAGATGCAGGGTGGAAATGCAGTGTACAAGTGAAAAATGGAAGGGCAAAGGGCAGCAGGCATTTCTGGCATGTAAAATCCTCCTTTCAGCTGTCAGTGGATCTATATGCTTTGAGGGGCTTATGTGGGGTTTGGAACCAAATAGATAAATATAAAGCAAATGAGCATTTGCAGAAGTGAAAGGTATGTCAAAAGAAACTGCTTTCAGAGAAATATGTAGATCAGAAACCCATCAGCAGCCTTCCTGCCTTAGGGATCCAGAGGCCACTTAGCAGCTGCCAAAAAACTGGTTGGTGGGAGCTTGCCAAAGAGAGCCACATGCTGTTGCTGGAAAAAATCGTTCACAACTGAGCTTGGCATGTGTGTCTGGGGCTGCCAGGGAGCAGGAGAGACCAGCTAAACTGCACACTTTCCATTGACCACGATTACTATTAATGCTCTTAAAATCAGGAATGTGAGTGCAAGCCTCCAGCAGCCCTGCACTCCATCTGCATGCACCTCTGTCTGCAGTGTGAGGGTAGCACCCAAGGAGACAAACTGGCAAAGGGGCAGCACGGGAGAGCTCAGGGACACGGCAGTGCCACATCCCCCTGCTCCCTCTGCAGGAATGGGGGGTCTGTGTTCCAGCAGGGAACTGGCACACAGGAGTGAGAGCAGAACACCTGCACTGCCAGCAGCAAAAGAGGACCCTGGCTGATTGGTAACTCAGGCTTTGGAGCCTTTGGTCATCATGGCTTTCAGACAAGGGCAAATCCCAGCCACCATCCAGCCTCACTCTCAGAGAAGGAGCAGCCAGGGTACAGATGTCAGCAGTTCCAGCTATGGACTGTGAAATTACCCATTTTTAAATGTCTTAAATACCAAGAATGTTTTACATCCCTGAGGTTTATTCTTATGGTACTGTATGAAAGAGTTGTCTCCACAATTGACACAGGTGATGTTCCTGTAGCAGCTGCTCTATTCACATTCCATAACATTGCTGGAAATAAACACATCCAAAATACTTCTCAAATAAGCAAGACAACAGCTTCAGCTATAATGAAGACTTGGAGCATATTCCCTGAATACACAGATTTATTGAGGATCACATGACACATCTATTGCTCTAGACTTAAAATCTTTGAAATACACATAGTGAATCATAGGTCATTTACACAGAACAGAAGATTGTAGATTAGATCATTGAGGGGTGGGAAAAAAACAAAGACCACATATATGAGATGTATATACAATATTTTCAAATGAAATTAATAGGAAAAATCTTTTTGTCATTGTCTCACAAGCAAAGAAAATTGAAAATGTAACAGGATATTCCATTTCTTACACTTGTCATGATAATTTACACATTGACAGAGTAGAATTTGGTAATTTCTCTGCATAGACAGAACAACTTCCACTATTTCTAACAGGAAACAGTCTTTTCAGGTTACCATTTCAAGAACATCAATCTACAAAACCTTTCTCCAAAACAATTATTTACGCATGACATTAAATCAGCAGTATCCATTTTTCCTTGCAGAATGTTCCAGACACGACTTTCAGGTCCCAGTTCTTCCTGTCTGAAAAAGCTGAGGTCTCTTTTACCTTTTGAAAAGAAATTGCTTCAGCATAGACCAGTAGGTTCTGGAAATCATCTCAAAGGAGCCTTGGATGCACTTCACTGGTTCCTTTGGCTTTACTCACAAGGAGTGCCAAGTCCTTACTCAGAAATTGCCAAAGAACTCACTCAGAGAGGGCTGTGAGAAACCATTCCAGGAACCCTACAGATCCAAGTACATGATAATGCTTCCAAATAACAGAGTTATTGTCATTCAGCTTTACTCGTGTTCTCACTTAAAGACCAGCATAACAATCAAGATTCAGGGGGTTCCTGGCCTTAAGATTGGATGTCTTTAAAAACCAGCTTCATTTCATCTGATTTCTATTACCAGTTATTTGAAATGATTGCCATGAAATGAGGTGCCACAGGGATACCAGAGGATGCTTTAGTACAATTACATACCTAAGGATCCACATGTTTTACTAAGCTTGCTGTAAGTTGGAAAGTAGATACGAAAATGAGCCCATATTTTCCTTTCAAAGTTTCCAGGGCCTTTCTTCTTGTAAGTGAGCAGATATTACCACTAAAACATTTCTGCTGTAATATTTGGCAAAAAGGAAGGCAGATATTTTTAAAAAAATAAGGAATTTGGTTAAAACCACAAATGGTAAAGGCCATTCACAGTGGAACAGGCAATGACTTCTAGTTCCCAGTGTGCTGAAGGAAACACTCACACCCATGGCCTTGCTCTGAATTAAAATAACCAGATCTGTGAAATGCAATTTGCATTCTGTTAAGCACACTGTTCTCGTCTGGAGCTTTCTAGGCTGGTTTAATTGCCTGGCTGAGGAATTCAGTGTGATGTTTCCCAGACCCTTGCTGAGGGACTTTCTACCCCATAAGCACTTCTATGGCTGAATTGCAAAAAATTGAGCTGAGACCCTTCTCAGCCAAGCACTTACATACCTGCTCTGGTGTTACCAACACTAGTAGGACTTAACCTTTTGTTTATACTGCACCTCTGGTCTAAGATGGAAAAAAGATTTGTATGTAAGGAATTAGAGGGAGAAGAAAATCTTTACATCAACAATTACAGATTTTTAAACCCTAAAAAAAAAAAAAAAAAAGTGTCGATAACTGTGTTTTTCATCTTTAAAGCACCTCATAGTGCCAACATTCCTGGCTGCTGAAAAAGCAGATATAGCAGACAAATAAATAATCTCATTGATGCTTAACACATAGCATAGAAGAGGGAGCTGAAAGCAATTTCAGTCACTAGGTTACTTGCATACTACACCATGACTAGAATTCAGAGGTCTCCAAGACCCTACGTAGCACTTGTTTAATTTCCTCTGTTTTGGTGCTTGCCTGCAGCACAGCTGATTAGAGCAGAAGGAAATCTTAGTAGACATAAGCTGTGATACATTTTCTTTCTAGACCAAGCAATGAATCCTGCTTGCCACAACTGAAAAGAGAGGAAAAAGTGATGGGTTAAGCAGCAGCTTATTAAGTGATGGTTAGGAGCAATTCCTCATACAGTCTCTTAAGTTTCATTGATACCTGATGAAACAACATTAATCCAGACAATAAACTTTATTAAACAGAAGTAATAGGAATAAAAAGGGAGGGAAGTGAGATTCAAAACAAGATAGACTTAAGTATGGCAGGAGATGTACCTACCTGCTGAAAAGAAACCAAGGACATTATTTACAAATTGCATGATTGATATTATAAAAGTATGCTAAACCCTTCAGAGGAACTCTGCAATTAAATCACCCACATGCAAACATTGAAACAGAATTTTTATCATTTACCAAGTGCACTACTCCAATTGCTCAGCACACCACAGGAATAATAAAATGACAGCTCTTGAATTGATCTGCCTGCAGGCCACTGCAAACGGCTCAGCCCCACCCTTCTCTGCAGGTCCTGTTGCAGCCCTGGCCCACACTCGGTCTCAGCCCCAGCAATTATTCGATTTCAGTGCACGTCAGATCATATCTCTGCTCTAATTTAAACCTCTTGGTAATTTTCAGTTAGATTTCAGCTGGGTGAGCAGCTTTTCCCACGGCCTGCTGAGGGCTGGGGCTGGTGGAAGGGGAGAGGCAGGAGCAGCTGGAGGGGGCAGAGCTGGGCAGGGATGCTGCTGCCAGAGTGGCCTTGCATCAGCCCAAGCTCCTCATCCAACTCTGAGTGTGTCAAAGCAAAGCGCCTACCATAAAAGGCCAGGCAGATATGAAGCCAGGAAGATCAATTAAAAAGCAGTTTTAATTGTTCCTAATGACTTCTGAGTAGATATTGTTTATGCCACTGAAATATTGATGAGTGTTTACTTATTCCCATATTACAGCAGTTTTGAAACTGGGTAAAGTGTTCAAACATTTGGTTGCTTTACATGAGAGCAGGGTCCCTGCAGTCCTGCTGATGTCCTTACACAGCCACCTCCCCACTCTTCCTGCCCTGCCTTTCATTTCTCCACACAGCCTTGCAAAATCCTGAATAAAGCAGGATATTTATATATATGTGTAAATATGTACATATTTACAGTGAAGCAGGAATTAGCTCCTAACGAGACATTCACAATAAAAACCAGCCATCTTCTGCTGAAAATGGCTCTCATACTGGAGACAAAGGTATTGGAATTTGGAACAGCTGGTTTTAGGAATATTGGATGATTTCATAAGTTATTTAATACATATTGGTTACAAGTCGTAAGACCTGAACCCCTGGTAGAAGAAAACATACTTCTCTGTCTGTCAGCAGTAAAGAAATAATATAAAAAGGGACAAGCACTACTTCAAAGGGAAGGTTTTGGTAAATAGCTAGATAAAAAGCCCAGAAAATTTAGATGAACTTCATGTACAACTCGGAACAAAAAGGGAAGCAAATCCAAAAGATAACCAGATACGAAGAAAAAAAATGTGCTCAATGGAAGAGCTGCCAACAGCAAACAATATCTGAGTCATGAACAGCAGATCATCCAATGCAGCTTGGATCACTGAGATCCAGCTAGATGACATTGCAAGCCTTGTACTAACCAAGGATCCTCCACCCCACACAAGCAGGGCAGACCAAATCCCAGCAGCATCTGTCTTCTGCACAAACTTCACATTTGAAAAGACAGGTCCCTTATAGAAAAATAATTCCACTGGATTCATTTACTGAGCAATAAAAACAAATTGAATGTAAAGTCATATGGCATAAATAATTTAAAGGTGAGTCCAGTGGTGCTACAGTATGGATACTCAGGAAAGATCTTATATTTGAATTTTTTATATCTACATATAGTAGGTATAAAAAATACCTACTACAGGAAATGGGCTTTGACTCACTGTACACAGTTCAACTACATTACACACAAGAAGTAACAAAGATGCCATTTTGCACAAGGAATGGGACAAAATAGAGAATTTTATGGGATAATACAGCAAGAACACATCCTAGATAGGCTGAACATCTGATTCAAAGGATCCTGCAGAACAGACAGGTGAAAAGGAAAAGGACAGAGAGACACTGGCCTGAAAATTTGAAAGAGGAGGGCAAAGAATATGAGCAATAAGCTTGGGCCTGGAAAATCTATGAAAGGAACTAGAGAAGGTTGGGATTGCTTTATCTGCAAAAGGAGACGAACAAGCAAAAAACTTAATAAAGTATCAGATACCCAAGACCTTTGTGTCATGTTTTGCAACACAAGGAGAAGTATTTAAGTAACATAGAAAAATATTTTTAGAAATATTAAAACCAATATTAATAAAAATACTTTTAATGGGATGTTGAAATGCAGTAAAAAGAAGTGTCTGTGTACAGAACGAGTGATGAAAAAACAGCTCTGTATTTATGTAAGTAACAACAGTCCCCTAACACAACAATAAAAACTATGTGAGGAGCATGTCAGGCAATGTGCATCAGGCCTTGATCTCTTAAGTACTGACAGATGAAATAAGGTCCATGCATGGGGAAGACAGTGCCATGTCCTCCCTCGTTCTCTGAAATAGCTGCAACTTGGTGCTCTCAGGGGCATCCCCCTGGACTTAAAATCTGAGTCAGTATGGCAACTCCTGGTATCATGAACAGACAGGTTCATAAAAATGCAACTCCAAGGTACAATCAAATTTAATTGAGCTTTGCAGAAAAGGAACACCTCAAGAAGATTTGCTTGTGAAGAGTGGCTGCATTTACTCCTGGCCGTGCTCAGAGAAATCCTCCTACATATTTCTTTCCAATATTGTAACTCTGGAAAGGCTCCTTTCCATCCAGCTCAGGTGAGGTTCTGATTTACTGTAGACAGCCATCCAAACAGGGAGATACATTTATAATAGAGAAAGACCTTAAGTGAGGACCAAAGCATTGAGTTTCCCCAATTCATTGCAGGTTGTACCTATATAATTCAAAGGATTCTTGCCCCAAAAGACTTTGCAGCTCTCAGTTAATTCTGAGGATAGTTTAGATTGTAAAAAGCTATTGGAAGAGGGAAGAGGAAATATACTGTCATTTAAACTTATTAAATTAATGAAATATCTTATTTTTATTAAAAAATAATTATAAGATTTATTCTACACCCCCCCCCAAAAAAAGTGATATTGGATATTGCATTTATGGTTTACAATTCATTCTTGTCCATATGAATTTCATTTCCAAATTCACTTTGATACTAAGTATGAACTAGAAAGAGCAGAGGTTAAATAGGAACGAAACAGGAAATGGAACAACAAATAAAAGCTCTGAAACAAAGCCCTGTGTTTTCTGTAATCTGGTCACTAATGGCTTTATGCAGCAGGAACACCACACATGGCAGGGGGGTGTGGGAGGCAGCAGACTGTTGTGTATCCAAATTCTGCCAGCCTGCTCAGCAGAAAGCTGGCTGGTGGCCAAAGGTCTAACTAGGAAATACCAAAACCCAGTTCCAAAAAACCAACCCTTTCAAGCTCCCTGGTCCACACTGCCGAGTTTTCCTCTTGGACATCTTTTTCCCCTTCCCTTTCCTTTGCAGGAACAGCTGCAGAAACATTCCTTTTTTTAATAATTCAGAAGTTTACCCCCAAAACTGGATTAGAAACAACGTCTCTGCTTAATCTTGGACCAGAAGAGCTGAGGGCAGATTCTTTGCAGACATTTCTGGCTGCAGCTCCTGTCCCCACGGGCACACAGTGCTCAGGCAGGGTCTCTTGGCTGCCTTTTTTTGGTGTGCCCATCTGTTGTGCAGGGTCGCCCATTCCCCAGCAGCTCCAGCCTGTTTGCCAATGGCCCTGAGCCCCAGCTGGGGCTGGCTGGGATGCACAGCTGGGGCTGGGTGGGGTGCACAGCTGGGACTGGGTGGGATGCACAGCTGGGGCTGGCTGGGGTGCACAGCTGAGCTGCTGCCACTCGCAGGAGACACCTCTGGCCTGACTGCAGCATCACCCACACCAATCCCCCACATTTCTGCAGATTTTACCACACCTCGCTGAATTTACGGCCAAAATTAGCAATGAGNCTGGCTGGGATGCACAGCTGGGGCTGGGTGGGGTGCACAGCTGGGACTGGGTGGGATGCACAGCTGGGACTGGCTGGGGTGCACAGCTGGGGCTGGCTGGGATGCACAGCTGGGGCTGGCTGGGGTGCACAGCTGGGGCTGGCTGGGGTGCACAGCTGGGACTGGGTGGGATGCACAGCTGGGGCTGGCTGGGGTGCACAGCTGAGCTGCTGCCACTCGCAGGAGACACCTCTGGCCTGACTGCAGCATCACCCACACCAATCCCCCACATTTCTGCAGATTTTACCACACCTCGCTGAATTTACGGCCAAAATTAGCAATGAGTGCTCAGTGTGAAATCTGCTCTGCGGGCGACTGCAGCTCCGGGGTTTTGTAGGAGAAGCTGCTCAGTAATGTAAGGAAATCAGGCAAAAATGTGGCCCCAAGAGTCGCTGGCCCAATGGCCAATGATGCTCATCAAACCCCACCTTTAGCAGCATTAGATTTTAGCTTAAATAATTAATATCACCTGGCTATAAGCAACAGGAGAACAAACCATGAGCTGACGTGAGACCTTAAAATACAAAGTTGCATGGGTGTCTTGTTAATGGAGGTGTAGCTAATACCAATCAAAACTGAAAGACTCAAGTGAGACCCATAATTATATTTTAGTCAAGCTTGTCAGCAAATCTGTGAATAAGACCAGTGTTTCCTATTCTTTCAAAGGCAGGCAGATTTTGCACCAAATTTGATAGTGATGCTAAAAACCTCCTCATAGTTAACATTTACATCTTCACTGAAGTTTCTCCTTTAAGTGATTTCTTAAGCAAGAGAAGACAGATGTTTGAGAAACACAAAACAGATCCTTCCATAGAATAAGAAGAGAAAGACTTTATAATTTCTCTGGGATGGATCATTCTTCCCTATTCCTGGTAAGGCAAAACTTGCTGAGTAATGTAATACTTTAACTAGACCAAGTGGTATGGATGGAAAAAATGGATATGCTTTCAGTACAAGTGCTTTTCAGTACTTTCATGATCTGCCTGCAACATGAGCCAATACTTCTGATTTTGGAGCTCACTACTGCCAGGGCTTGCCCAGATTTGGAAAAGCACTTGGGCATTATGTCTGAAAACTCAGAGCACATTAAGCTTGAAAGTCCTACTACCTTAAAAAGAAAAAGATAACACTTAAACAGCTGTTCAAGGTAGCAGTTACACTCAGATAACTGATTCTGACAGAGACCACAGACCCAAGATGCTCTGTCAGTCTATTTTCTTACAGCAGTCTCAACTACCTGTAAATCCTGCCAGTCTTTGCAGCAGGGAGTGGTAGAATCTTCCTATGGGACAGCTCATCCTTTACTTTGTCCTGACCACTCTCTAGGACAGCCTGCCTGCCCAACATTGCTTCTGTGATGTCTTTGCCAGAGCAGGTAGGAGCCACAGAAAACAAACCTGAGGTTCTCTTCCCACTTGTCTCCAAGCCTGACTTCAGTGCTCTCCCATCAGTGCAAAGCACGAGGGATCAGTGAATTTGGCCTCAATCCCAGCCTTCAGAGCACTCTTAAAAGCAGGTGAAGGGATAGCTACTACATTTTGCTGGATTAGGGCCAAGTCATTCAGTGCTTTGCTGTAATATCCAGACCCTGAATCAATTTAGAAAATTTCCTTGAACTCAAAAAACCAGACTTCTTAATACATCTTGAAGTATGAACCATTCTTTAGGTTATTTGGTGACATGGAAGTCAATACTGTCATGTCTGATGTCAGAACAGTCTGAAGTCTTGCCAGTTAAACAGTAGGCTCAGCTGCCAAAACTCATATTATCTTTATTCTTGAGCAGAACTTCACATCTTTCAGCTGAGCATACTAATAAGCATCCCCTCCAATCCATTAGAAAAATGTAAAGTTCCTAATTGCACTCATCATTTTGACGTTCATTTTTATGGGAGTTTTTTCCTCATCTTTAACATAGTCAGTCTATTCATCTGAAAGAGCTGCATATTTTGGAGTTTGTCATCTGACTTCTTGTAAACTTCTCATTTGGCACTAAGTGCAATGCCCATGTTGATTAGAGCAACCCTATGACATGGGGCTGGGATTGCTGTCAACTCATTACAAAAATATATCAGGCCTCACTTTTAATTACTCACTTAGTAACAGATTAGTTCTTATTGCCTGCCAACAGCATGACCTCTCTCTCTTTCAAGGTCAACATAAATCAAAAGGAATCAGATGAGCTTGAACTTGTTGTTTATTCACTTCTAACCCTCTCATAACAAAATCTGTTTAACAAAAAAANAAAAAAAAAAAAAAAAAAAAAAAAAAAAGGCAAGTCTCCATTCAATAAAGAGACCATTATTAGGACTAAAGAGCCAAATTTCCTGTTGTGTTTTTTTTTTTTTCTGAATAGCCTCAAGTAATATTCCAGGAAAAGGGCATTGGTACTGTTTTCTTTGTGGAATAAAAAGAAAATCAGCATTAGAAACATGAGATTGCTTACAGGTTTCAAATACCAGTACGAATAAGGGTTTCCTGGTTCCATGTTTTAAGGATTAACTGTATTAAGCACTACAGAAATGACATTTGTCATGTATATTTTAGCTGTCTTGATCTGACAAACCTCTGCAAGCCTTATAAATACAGGTTGTATTTGACTTCTCTGCAATTGCTGTTGAATAATGCAAAAATATACAAAATGTATCATTTCACTTTCAAGAAAAATACTCAATAAATAAAAATTCATAAATACAATTAAATAGTACTACTTTGATGATTAATTATGACTTCGGGATATGAAAGGCTTGGCTGCACCTGTTTATGTCGAAAACAATTCTTTTAAGGTTTTGCTGTTACTTTGATGTTTTAGCACCTAGATTTTCATTAATTATAAAATTATCTTTGTGGGCCTTCTGGCCATGAAGAATGTGCTTTACTGGCTGTGTACTACAGGCTGTTTTTACAAAGAGCTGTGTATTTATTCAAGTGCCAGTCAGTTCAGATGGAGAGCAGGTGCCCAAAGGCCTGGACTTCATGACGTTTTTGTTTTGCCATAAATATTTTCAGTAGGTCTGGTTTTGTTTGGGCTTGTTTTGTTTTGTTTTTTTTGGGTTTTGGGGTTTTTTTTAATAGAAATGCTTAGTTTGGCCTATTCCATAACATAATGCATTATAACCTCAGCTGAAATTGTGCCTCACACTTATCAAACTTATTTCCAGTCCTTTAAAAGGAAAAAGCCACAATAAGAGTAGTCCAGGCACACCAGAACCTCACACCCTTTGTGTGTCCAGGTCTGGAAACACGTTTGATTAACACACAGATCACCCCTTACTCACAGTGTGCTGCTCCAGCTTGTGGATGCCCATGGAGCCAGAAGGAGAAATCAGATCAGTTCCCTTAGTCCTGGTACCACTCTTCACCCACAAGTCTGTGAAGGGTTTGAAATCTGCCTCTGGCCTTCAAAGAGCATTCACAAGATAAGTGACATCGGATGAGATTGTTTAAATTTTAGAGTTTATGACATAAATGTTCTGTAATTAGCCAGTATAGAATACAGATGAGATGCAAAATGCATTAAGGGACACATTCACATTTCTCTTCTGGGGTATCCCAACAATTGCTAAGGGACAATTCTTTTCCAGCACAGACATCTTCAACTCCCATGTTCAGATATCAAACTATCAGTGAAGCACCTGACTAATTTATTCATTCCTATATGTCTTCAGCATGATTTGCAGGTTAATTTTAGCAGGAACATTATAATGACAAATACATAGACAAAGCAGAATACATTATTCATATATGCAGTAAAAGCATCAAATGTATAGTCCTGACTTATTGCAGTGTAATGTGTACAGCCTTTTTGGCCAGATGACACACCAGATGTTTCCTTTCCTTTAGATTTGAAAAGTTCATGTGCAGCAGAATCAGTTCCTGAGGGTAAGGGTGGGGCTTAAGTATTTAAAGTTAAATGCACAAATATTGACAAATAAGGAAATATTTTAGTAGTAAAAATAATTTCCTGCTGAAATTTTATTTTTTCCTGTTTACCTCGTTAGAAATGTGTACAAACTGTTGAGGCAGACTGTAGGTAAAATCTTGATTAAGGTTTTTTCCTTTTACTGCTCCCGCTCCGGTTTTCCTAGTTTAAAATAAATGGCGTTTAATTTTTAAAGCACAAAAGAATAAATCCCATCTGAAGCAGCTACAGAATGCCTAACAGGCAGGGATATATTGCTTTTATATAGTCATTCCTTTTACAAAAGAAATCAAGGGGGAATAAAAGCCAACACTTTATTTTAAAGTATCGAAGACCCAGCTGCTCTCTAGGTACCTTTTGCCCATGAGAAGTATGAGCAGGGCATTGCCTGGATGCAAAGCTGTCCTTTAAGCTCCTGGGTTTGTCTCTGTGCCAGACACACAGAAAGAGTGTGGGCTCAGATCCAGCACGCAGAAATTGTCACAAGAATAAGGTGTCAGTCCGTGCCTGAAGACAAGAAAGCAGTGAAGGGGTTTGCTGCCAGGAGAGTGGGCAATGCACTCAAACCATCTCTGACCCACCAGGCAAGGCAAGAAAATTGCCAAAGCTTTCTCTGGAAATAAAACACTTCCTCCCACGTTATTTCCTTCCTCTGAAATAGAAGGGGGCCAGGCCTGCTCCACTCCAGTGAAATGGCACCTTTGGGCTGGTGCCTTTCCACATTTCAGCAAAGCTGACAGTAGCCACCAGTCCTCCCGTGAGCTCCACAGACTTCTCATTGGAAATCCAGGAATACTCAAGGGCAGCCACTAAACCTGGGCCAGCCCCAGCAGGCACAGAGGGACTATAAAACCTTATGGATAAATGGATCCCACCTCTCCTTCCTGGCAAAAACTGCCAACCTCTCAGGAAGCAGGCAGAAGAAATCTTACACAATCCAAGATTTTACAGTTCTGCAGGGGGCCAAGGGGGTGTAAATTCCAGCTAGACCCCTGTGTGTTGTTAAATTTTAAAGAGATAGTTCAGCAGGATTTGCTGGGTCTCACAAGTGCCCACTTACAGCCTTCTCAGGCATCCCAAGGGATGCAGAGCAGAACAGGCTGGGGTTTCATTTTTTTCTGATTCCATTCACCTATCCTGAACCATAACAACATTAAAGCCTGGAAACAGAACAGACCACGATGGAAACTGTATTAACACTGCACTCTGCTGTATGGTACATGCTATACATCCTTTCTGTAATTTTTCTCTGTAACCCCTTTTAACCTCAGGGAGCAGTTTGAACTGTGGTTTGTGTCATACCTGTTATACACACAAAAAATATGTCATTGAACACGCTTGTTCTTGCTTCTTTAGGTATCTAGAAAGTTTCTTTTCTCACCAAATGGATGTCAGTGATTTAGATTAAAATATTCTGCAAAGAAGACAACAGACAAAAACGGACTGTTCAGAATAAGAACTCTCCTAATTGTAGGGATTGTCCCTCATTAACCCCACTCATCTGTAAAAGGATGTCTGAGCTTCTTCCTACGTGGGGACTGTCTCTTCATTGTCTGTCTCCCCCATTCTCTGCAGCAGATATTTAGATCACGATGCACTTGTGTTTTCCAGCCTAAGAGAGAGGCTATATTTGTAAATCCAATGCCATTTCCTGGGAAAGACAACATTAAAAAAAACAAGGGAAAAAACCAGAGAAGGAGTGAATGCACCCAAATTAAACAGCACCTGTAAGCACTAGGTGGCAGCACAGCAAATGGTATTTCCTCCTCCAGTCATGAAAGTCGCTGAAAACTACAGAGGGATTTCAAAATCAATGTTTTACTCTAAAATCCCTTGACTCCTTGTGGATGTCAAAATTTGACTTCATGATCCTGATGTGATCATAGGTGCTAAGTAAGGAGGCAATATATCCTCCACATAGTTATTAAATTTTCTTCACTCTGTGCATCCAGGAATCCTCCTTGTTAGGAGCTACTCTCTTCCATAGGAAAAGTTGGAAGTTTCCAGAATTCTGGAGGAGAAAAACAACTGCAGCCTTATAAATTTTACTCCAGAAGGGCCTTTAAGAGTCATTCCTGTTATTGCTACTGCTGCCAAGGAGGGGATCACGGGTGCTGTGTGGCAAGAACAGCTGGAAGTGCTGCCATACCTGTCCTGCCCTCTGCACCCTTCCCTTTCTTCCCCCTCCTGCCTACCTAAGGTTGCACGAGATGCTGTAAATCTCAGCCCTTCCAGCTAACTCTGCATCCCACATTCACTTTCTCCACATCTTTCTCACTTTTTTTCTGACTGGTTTTAGCTCAAGTTTGACCTAACGTTGGATCCTGGATTACCATTGTTCAGATTCTGGGTCCTTTGGCTCCCAGATGCTCACATACAGTTAAATATGCACCTGGGCTATCAGGATAAAAGCCACATTATATAGATGTGGCTGACATGCCCTTTTCCCAGGCAGCTGAGCCTGCAATTTGCAAAAAGTAAACTCATTTTCCCATACTTAGGGCTGAAAATCACAAGGGCTGCAGCTAAATAATGAGGAAGTGATACGTGATGGAAAGGACAGAATGATAGTTACTATTAATAAATGAATCTTAACTTCCAAATCAATTACAAAACTATGAAGTAATATATTTTTAAATGACTAAAATGCAAAGACATTATGATTTGTATAGGTAAGTTGTAACAATTTATGCCATGGCACCTTGGTCACCTTGGTTGGAAAGCTCTGATGTAATTACTGCTCCAGGGTTAATTGTAACTTGAGGGGAAGGAAAAAAAAAAAAAAAAGGCAACATAGCATTTGGAAATCAGACACCTCCACCTAGAAAAAAGTTAGAAATATTTTCTAAAGATAATCTAATCAAGGTACCTACATATCAAGAAGATGTTTGTCTGCAAAATGCAGCTGAGCAAGCAGTAGGAAGAGGAGGTGGTGCTGCTACACCACAGCTTTGGGGAAGACTCTGTCCATGCATCACTGAGCATGGGTGGAAGACATTGCAGCCATCCCAGCTGCTGCTCCCCAAAAAATCCGCCCAGATGCACTGGAGAGGAGCAGTTTTGCCCACCAATGTTGCTCCGTGTTCAGTGAATCTCACACTGCAGCCTAAAGCAGAGAAAGGTGATCTTGCAGGGATCTGAATCCGAGGCCACACTGCCTGCCAGGATGCAAAGAGGTTTATGTTGACTGCTCCAGTTTTGGATTAACTCTGATTTCAAATGTAAGTACATCCAATGCACCTCGTGTGACTCAGTGCAAGAGGGCTCCTCCCAGTTTTGACCCAGTTGTTATTGGAGAACTAGTTTTTCAAGCTGTGAAATCCACTTTATAGCCAGGCCTTAAAACCTTGGCAGTGCCTTTGAATGACAAATGCAGGCCTCCTCTGAAATAGGTTTCAGCTATGTGACCCTGATTTGAGTGAAAATTCATAGACTGTTAATTAGCATGTGGAACAGGAAGTTTCTAAATAGCTCACCAGGTATGTATTTGGCAGGCAGTACACCAACACTTGAAGTGTGGTTAAAAAAACTCACTTTTTTACATCACTGAAAGTTTAATAAATATTTATTTCTTCAGGGACCTCCTATGTTAATGAAACCTGTCTGCTCTTGTTTGAATCTTTAAAACCCATGTGTTAAATAGGAACGCTGAGGTAGTGTCTCTGAAACTGCACTGCCAGCAGCAGAGCAAATACAGAGCATAAGTGGTTTTTCTGTCTATTTAACAGTTTTTATGTGTCTGCTAAGTGCTTGTTTTCTGTTTTGTTAATCATTCCAGCTCCCATAATAATTACACGAAGGAGGAAATCACAATTTCAAATGCTACCGTTTCTCTGGTTCTCCAGACCTAAAGGGAGGAAGCAGGATTAGATGGTTTTCTCAAATGCCTTTTTCTTCTGTTAATCATGTCAAAATCACATTTCTGTGCACATTAAATAGTCAGATAGCCCATCAAAACGCTGCATTATTTGTTTCATATCAGGAAGCAATTCCACTTACCACATAAGATAATAGTCAATGACCTGAACTAATTTTTTTTTTTTTTTTAATCAATGTTATCATTTTCTAGAACCTTTTGCCCTATCCTCAAAATTTGTTCAGTTACTGATGCATCACTGGCACTTCTGCAGGTTAACTTTCCAGCCCTGGAATGACACACTACATGGCAGTACTGCCAGGCAGCCCAATCCACACAGAAAAAAGCACCTTTGGTGCCAAGTGCCAAAAGAGAGGAAAATCACAGGCTCAATCTGACAGGAGCCCTGCTCACCCCACTCCCTCTACAGCAGACTTACTCTCCACCTAAGTCACCTCCTGACTTCAAACCATGCTTTAACTTGATCTTGAATTTGTTCTTGCTTGTTTTGAGTCGCTGTGTCACCTAGATAATGTCCTGAGGCTCCTGCCAGCCTCACCTGTGCTGTGATCCCACAGGTGCTACTGAAAGCAGGCCTGCAGCAGCTTGGCACTGTGGTTATTCCGTGCTGCTCATGATCACTTCCATTTGTTCCTGTCATTGTGTGAGCATGGAGAAGCATTCATTGGTGCACAGGAAATGTAGAAATCTGCTCCTATAGAAAAGTGACCCCGTGAGAGAGGACATGCCGGGCTTCAGGGAGTTAAAATACTCTTTTTTTTCATTTCTACTCTCATCTTTGTATTACACTACTGTGGTTTTATTGCTTCTTTGAACAAAGATTTCATGCAGCAGTGGATTCCAGGAGATCTGGAAATCCAGCCTTTGCAGAGCAATATTGGCTACAGAATAACTCAAATTCCTATAATCCAGTGAGAGATTTAAAATAATGGAGATGCAGCTTCATTTATATGGCCTTTCCTCCAAATGAAACCTGCAAGTAATACTCAACACTTACTCCCTGCTCCATGAAAATGTTTCTCCTGCAGTTGTAAGGCTCCTGAGGCAGCTAAAGTGATACTGGAAGGCATTCCAGGAGTGCCAGTGGAGAATAAGAGACTGAAATAGCCATTAATGGGAGTTCTTGTACTAAATGTCACACAATGCTGATCCTTGGTCACACCAGCTTCAAGGGGTGCTGGGGGTACCTCATACTCTCTCAGAAGAGAAGTTCACTTTCAGTCTGGACAAATGCATGAGCCTGGAGAGCAAGGGAGGTGATGGTGAAGGTGATGTTCAGATTACTGGAAATCTATTTATATTTATCATATATTCATACTGATATTGCCATTTGAATGCCACATTTTACTGTAGCAGGAAATATGTTGTCGATGTAAAGTTTCAGCTCAAATTTTGGCTGTCTATTGCTTTCTGAATTTCCAGCTTTGTGTCCTAAATGTGTGTCTCTTAATTTATCCAGGCTAGAAGTACATCTGTTTGGTATCTGTACATGAAATATTAGGAAGTATGCACTGAAGAAATATCCAGAACAGGCTATCAACCTGCATACAAAAGGAAGAAAATTAAACTGCAATTTAAGAACTAATTTTACCTCTCTGATCTGTTTGGCAGATCTTTTCACTATTACTCTCTTGTTCAGCCCATACATTCCCATGATGCCAAATGGGCTTTTATGGACACAAAGGCAATAAAAATAGTGGTGAAATTCACCCTGCAGACACAGTGCTGATGCCAGTGATCAGCTGGCATGGAATTAAAGAGAAGGATAACAAGATCCTTTTTTGAGGCTCACCCTGCAGATGGAAGAAAAGACCTTAGTTCACATCTCCAAATGACAAGGTAGAGCAGCTAATTGTGCATTTCAACACATGAATTTCCATTTACTGTAATGATTTTTTTTTTCTATCATGCAAAAACCATCTAAACTCTGCAATCCACTTTCATTGCTCCGTTTCCACTAAAATTTGGCTGATAAATGGTTGTGCCATAGGGAGACTTTGAAGAGGAGCACCTGCTCTTCCTGTTGGGAGGAGACAGGAGTGGCACATACTGGGACTTCCCATGCCAGAATGTCACCATAGCTATTTCAAGCACTTTAGATTTCTTTCACAAGACAGCAATCCTTGTTCCAAATAAATAATGACTGAACCTAACAACCAGTCATCAACTTTTTTATCCCATTTTATAGACAAACAATATTAGATACAGCACTGACTTGTCCAAGTGACTGCATCACTGGCAGGACAACACTTCTCTAACATGAAAAATTACAGTAGAAATAGTTTCACGTGCCCCAGGTTAATCTAGTACTTTGCAAATTGATGCAGTTATAACTGCTTTAAATAAGCATCAACTATTTGGCATAAGTGCTTTTTAAAACAAATGCAGCATATAAACCCAAATTCATGATACTTTTAAATGGTATTTTGGGATAAGTTCTAAATTGCCATTCTAGTATCATATAAAAGCGTTTAATTTTTGTTTTGTTTCTTATTAAAAGTACTCCATCCATTTATTGGCTTATGAAAGCGTATATGGTATTGATTGCTATATATATTGGTAATCAATCAAACTAATAGCAGTTTACCAAAAGTTCCTCAGCACTTTGGAAAACATCAAAGCACTTGCCTAAATTTGAATTGTCCACCAGTGATTGGTCCAGTGGGCAAGAACTGTTGGGACAAGCCAGGACTCAAATCCTTACCAAAGCCTGATCCACTTCTCTTCTCTCAAATCTTTTTGCCTCTTACTTTAATTGTCTGAAGAGCATGAGATAGGAAGACAAAACACTTTTAGCAATATTTAGCAGTTTTTCACCTAAGTGCAATGCACATTTGTGGATTGCAGAGTTGTTTTGATGAAGAACTTCACGTCAGGATCTCTCCCCTGGTACAAGACCCATTATCAGCTGATATAAATCTCCAAGGTTCCCCCCATTTTTTGGATTACTTAACACAGATGGCTGATAACTGTTTGGAAGTTCCCATGTTTACTAGCCCATGCAAGCCTGAATTCAATGCCTAAATGTATTCAGGAAAGGCACTCAGGCCTGTGTTTAATTGCCAGGTCCCAGGCTGAGATGCTTTCTCAGCCTGGGGCTGTCTAAAGAGGCAGCTTTCCAGAACAGGGCTGCTTTTCCTGAATGGAGGCCACAGCTCATTTTAGAAGCAGTCCTGCTGTTGTGCTCCCATACCTGGCTGAAGGGACCACACCTCAGCAGGGCCCTTCACCCACTGACTTTACCTTTCTGGGACAAAGCATTGCTACTGAATTAAAAATCTGGCTTATTTTTTCTGGCCATCTGTAATCTTAATTGCATGATCTAAAAATGTGGTGGGAAAAAAGTCCCTGTTTTGTAGCTCTCAGACTTCTATGAGTTTCATGATTCTTGGAAGAAGTACAATTTTATGAAGCCGCATCAGTCATTGTGCATTTAAAATAAATATAAAAACATATTTTAGAGCTAAATTTTCTTTTTCAGAAGAAGTGTTGCATCATTTTTAAGCCATAATTTATGTAATTCCAGATTGCAGTTTGGGGACCTAGAAGCCAACTTTTTTTAAACTTACAGTAAAAGCTTCAGTATTAACAGCACAGTTTCTGTTCATCAACATTCTTATTTCCATTGGTTTTTTTGGATTATTTTTTGATTTTCGACTCTAAAAAATCCTAAATGTGCCTTTCATTTGATTTTTCCACACTTTCAGTACATCTGTTCAACATTTGGCTCATTATATTCTAGGAAATATGCTCTGAAGAAATACCCATTTTTCTTTTCAGCCTACAAAGAAAATGCAACAAAGCTGTACTAAATTTTTTCTTTTCAGTAGCTCGCACTTAACCAGCTAACTCCCCCACTCACTGAAAACAGAGCTGGGGTTTCATTGACATGAGGATAACGCTGGGCCAGAAATATTTACTAAAATATCACAGAACCACAGGGTGGTTGAGGTTGGAAGGACCCTGCTCAAGCAGGGTCCCCTGGAGAGCTTCCCTGGGAGTTGTGTCCAGAGGGTTCCTGAGCATCTCCAGGGAGGGAAACTCCACAATAGCTCTGGGAGGGTGTTCCCACCTATTAAGAAATGATCTCTCCCTTCTTTAAATAAAGAATTTAAACATGTTCTCTCTCATTTAAATAGTGCTAGAGAAATATGACTCATAGATCTGAAGTTCTTAGTGTCATTTTGTTCTGTTAAAACCCAGAAAGCAGCAGAGCAGGCGTGTTAGATGCTCGTGGAAGACACATTATTTTGGATGAAGAATGGGGAGGAGCAATAAATACACTGTAGACTTCATAATGCAAACCAAGTCACCTCCTCAGTGCTCTACACCAAGCTGCATCAAAAAAAAAAAAAAAAAAAATTTAACCTGTTTTAATCTAAGTTCTGAATTCCAGTGACATCAGCAGAAGTTTCAGTGGAGCTGCTTCTTCAGCTATGGGATGGAACAGCCTGGCAAAGGCACTGACTTTTTTTGCAGACCTGTATGAAAATACACAAGGGTACAAAATTCCCAGACCATACCTTTGCACACCAGCCAGGCCTGACGACCAACAGAATTCAGGCTGGAGCAGAATTCAGGCTGGAGCAGAATTCAGGCTGGCACAGCAGCAATTCCTCCAGACAAACTCTGCCTGCTGCTGGGAGAGCCCTGCAGCTCTCAGGGCACTTTGCTGCTTGGGACACAAACACAGCTGCATTTTGCTTCAGCCAACCTTTCTTCATCTGAGTGAATGCAGCATCCTCTGGTCCCAGGCTAACTGGCTACAGGTAATTGCCTTAGAAAAACTAAAATGAGGAGGAAAGGGAAATGTGTCATCTACTTGAAGTCTCCTGCAGATTTTCAAAGGGCTGCACTTACCCAGCTGCCAGATCCCTGACTAAATGGACAGGTTTTGTCATGAGAGGAGAGTCAGACTGAGAGGGCAAGGTACCAGAGGAAGATGCAGCACCTACCCATAGGGTAAGAAGGAAATCTCAAGTTCTCTGAAGGAACAACCATAAGCTGAAGCTGCCAGCACTGGAAGTTCTGCAGTCTGAAGGTACAATCCCACTGGGGAACAGTTCATAGCTCTGTTTTCTCTCCTGGCTCATTGTTCTGTGTTTTGTTTGTGAAGGATTGCAAGTAGTAGAAAACAGGGAGCTATGGACTGGAAATTCTACCAAGTATCTCCATGACAATCTGCTTTGGGAGAGTTGGATTCATTCCCCACACGTTCCTGTGCAGAGAAGATTCTGCCTCTTCAGCCAGCCCCATTACTGCACACCAAAAAAGAGAGTGTGGGATCTCTTCAAGCTGGCAGTAAATTCACCTTAGCTCTTCTAACCATGGGATTATAATTTCTGGGGGGCTCCCATATGTAAGGGATGACTGGATCCCTTCTGAAAGAAAGAAATTCACAGGGTGAGTTTTGTTCTCCTTTCTGATGTGATAGATGAAGTGCTATCCAGTGAAATGGTTCAGTTACTAAGGTTTAAGATTTGTTCTCTGGTTATATCATTTACCACTAGGCACTGCTGCTTTCTTCCTGGAAAACATGAACCTCACCAAAAATACCTAAAAATAATGGCTCTATGAGTACTTAGGGAAACACCATTTTCCATTTTAACAATATTTTTCTTCACAGGAAAAAAAACCAAAACAAACAAAACCCAAACCCTTTTGCCATTCTATTATCATATAAAAGCATTTAATTTTTCCTTCCTGGATGCAAAGCTGTGGTAACAGATTTTTTTTATTTATTTTTTTTTTAATGTGCATATGTAACTGCTTGGATTAGTACCAGTGCATACTTCAAGCCTGTGACTTAAAACTGCCTTCCAGCATGCAGCTGTGGAGAACACCAAGCTGAACTTGAGTAACTCCTGCAGAAGGATTACTCAGAATACCATCTGACTGTGATGCTTGTCCAAAAGGTGGCATCAAGATTTATTTTCTTCTTTGGATTTGGCAACATCATACCAGCAACAGACTGGTAATTTTTCCTGATTTCCTTTTGCAATTTTTTTTACTTCTCAGGGTTTCTTATTAAAAGCACTCCATCCATTTATTGACTTATAAAAATCAGAATTGGTTTTGGATAGAACTGGTAAAAAGGGCTGGAAAGGTGGTAACCTGAACTCCCCAAGTGAAATAAAACTTGCAGACAGATATTGCTGTTATGGGAGATAAGAGGGAGAATGGTTTAGATATGAAGTTGTTTTTATTTTCATATTATTCCACCAGGTGCTGCATGCTCAGTATCATGAGGTACTCTGTTGCTGAGTTCACCTTTGGGAAATACTGATGAGGAAAAAGATCCAAACTGTCCTGGAAGGGTTCCCCTCAGGGTCATGACTATTCTTCTGCCTCCTATTTGAGATCTCTTTTTATTCTATCCCCAAAAGGGCACTCTCCCTCTGACAGCTCATCCACTCAGCTGCTTTAGAAGCACAACTGGCCCTACACACACTGAGGCCCAGAGAAAAAGCTTTCTCTGTCCTTTCTCACCCCACCCTCTAAGCATCCACTCGGACCCCTATGGGTGTCATTGCTTCCTACAGCAAACCAGCAGCAGCCAGCCTGTTTCTATTCCTGATGAATCCCAGCATTGTTTGTGCTGGCTAATGGGCCACGATGCAGAAGAGCAGCCAGAGCTGAGACACACAGCCAGAAAAAAAAAATATTCAAGCACATGTATCAGACCCATCATTGCCTGCTTGCCTGAGCCCCTGTGGAGGTGCTGGCTTGCTTCAGGAAAAGGGCAAACACACAGCCCAGGAGCCATTTAGCTCTTCTAGACACAGCCTAGAAGCTGTTTGGGATTGCTGTTCTGACTGCTCTTGGAAGAAAAGCTTTGGGGTGGGACATTGTCCTAAGCAGCTCCTCCTGACCTTCCATCTGATGCTGCTCCTGCCCAAGGGCTCTTTCTCCTTCATCCACTCCTCCCTGGTGCCACCTACAGAAGCAAGGTCACCGAGGTGGGAGGTCCATTTAATTTATTATTCAGGCATTTGGAAAGGCATAGGCTCAGCTGAGATATCTGGTGAGCCAACAGTCACACCACTCTATTTGAAGTACAAACAATTTAATGGTCAATATTTAGCCCCAAATGTAATCCCAGTAATTTTTCAGTGTTCCTTATAGCTTGATTTTCTGTTACCATTTAGCCAAATGTACTAAAGGTTTCTGGATTACAAATTACCTAAAAACCACAACATTTAATGACATTAGATTAAACTTACTAATTTTTTTTCCCTTACAAATCTAAACATAGTATAAATTCTTTTTAAAAAATTTTATTGCACATTTTATGCTTTGAGAAGCACTGAAAGTACATGGTTTCCACCAAGCACACGTGACTCAAAGGAATAAAATCTGCAGTTAGGCTTGTAAAAAGTGTATTATTTTTAAAGCCCTAACCCAATGTAGCGGAAAAGTCTTGTATGTCTTTACCTCTTTTATAGGCAAATATTAAGTGCAACCCCAACCCTTTATAACAATGTATCATCTGTTTCAAATTGGAAGGAAATCAACTCTCTAATATGGTAAAATAACATATAAGTTAATTTTCTAATTGAACTCTCTGGTCTTGGACTGCCTGCAATAAACCTTGACAATCTGAGACCCAAGCAAGCTCTGGTATTTTGGAGACTGGCTTGAATGTTACTAATTATAGATAGCTGACTATTTCCACCAGTATATTAAAAAAAAAAAAAAGGCCAGTTGCCTGCACACTCAACATTCAGGGCAAAAAACCACACTAATGCCATATTATCGTTGAGAACTGAAAACCACAACATTCAGGAAACTCTGGGCCCTGGCTCTCGTGGTAATTACAGCTGAGCAGCATCCTCGCATTCCTCTCGTGCAGGGGGAGGGACCAACCCCAATCTCAGCATTAAGATATTTATAGGACGTTGTCAGACACCTGCAGCCCTTGGGGCTTTCTTCCCCAGACAGTGTTGATGGCAAAGCACAGTGGCACTCAGGGGTTTGTGAGCCAGCAGGAGCAGGGGTGGCTTTCTGCAAAGGAGAAGTTTCCCACCACTGGCTGCAGTTGTGGTGTTGGAGCTGTTTCAGGCCTGTTCTGCTGAGCAGTGAGGACACTGTGGTACCTTTCCCTGTCCCTGAATGCTGCTCACAGATCATTACTAGGAAGTATGTGCACTGCAGGAAGTGTGCACAAACACTGGACACAACACAGCTTAGGAGGTCTGAAGTCCCCATTTCTGGGAGATGTTGACACCCCAAGGTAAAGACTGCAGGCACTGCCCATATCTGACACACAGGGCTGGAACTACAAGGAAGAGAACTCCATTCCTTGTGGAAAGGCCACTCTGTGTAACCCACACAACCCCACCTGCTGCCCTCCCTCCTCCCTGCACTGGAACATCTCTCCCAGTGGGAGCTGCCAGCAGAAACCCCAACAAGCCATAGCATGCAGGGCACATGGAGTGAAACCTCTAACTGCCAATAAGTTGGCAAGCATTTATGAAAACAAAGCTCAGTTAGAAGGAGGGGGACCACACTGAAATGGTTATGCAGAAAAACAGTATGGGAATGCATTTGTGTGAGATACTTTGTCTTATGTATGGCTGAAAAAGGAAAAAAAAAAAAAAAAAACAAACGAAAAAAGATATTTTTCCTCTAGCCAGTAGAGGAAAGGCCTCTATTATTCTGATAGACAGTGGCCAAGTGCACTCTTACCACTTACAAGTCCCCCAGTTAGCAGGAAAAGTCTCATTAATATTGTATATATGTTTTGGCTCACAGTGGGCTTACCATAGCCCAAATACAGAAGAGAAGATTTTTTTCCCTGAGATCAGGGATCTATGGTTACATCATGGCCAAAGTTTATTTCCAGTTTCCATTCCAGCATCAATCTAACAAATCCAGACTTCAGAGATGGGTTTAAACAGGCTTCAAGCATGAGAAAGATGCCTTTATTAAAATATGAATACATAGGCTTGTACTCTGTGCAACTTGGAGTTCCAAAACAAAGCTTAGTTTTCTCTAGAAAAAAGAAGACAATCACAGAATTAGTTCTGAAAAACCCTTTTTTTTAAGGACACTGGGCTAGAGATGCTAAAAAGTAGAGTCTTCTTTCCAAAACCAGAAATTTCTAAAAGTTGCAGAGTATCTGCCACAGAACTCCCTGTTCCAATCTCAACTGTAAAAAGGCACCTAAAGAAACCTTACTGTTATACCAGCCCTTGAGCATCACAAGAGTCAGGTGTGCCCAGGAAATTGGTACTTTCCTCTTTAGCTTTCCTGGGGAAGGAGTAGGGGGGATCACAGAAAGATACACAATCAAGTTAGTTGCTCATCTTCAGACAGCAACACTGGATTTCTGGTCTGCAAATTAACAATCCTTTTGCATCTAATACTCATCAACACACCCCCAGGAAAGCCATAGAGCTAAAATTATCAGAAACAGAAATTATAGCAAAGATAGGAAACTTCTACAGAACTATTTGGAAGAAGGAGGATGGGCTTAAGGTCCTCATCAGCTGGCAAACAAACTTCTTTCTAATTAAGCATCCTAGTCTGGGAGGCCATTTATCTCTGCATGAAATTGTTGTTTTGGTTTTTGTGGGCTTTTTTTCACGGGAGAAAGCAAACGTGATCCTGTAATAGTCATGGCTGTAAGTGCAGATGAAGCTGGGCTGTGCCAGACTGTAAGGCCAGAGCAGTCTGGGTGCAGAGCCAGCTGTAGAGCACAGAGCCACCACCCTCAGCACAGCAATGCTGCAGTTCAAGAGATCAACCAGAGTTTAAACTTTTATTGCACGAGATTTTCTTTAAAAGCCCTGCTTGACTTTATGGTTCCTCTTCAGTGACAAGCTTAATATCTATAGTAAGACTGCTGTGGCAAAAACCATACAGAGAAAAGTGAATTTTGAATGTGTTTTCAATGAAAAGCCATTTACAAGGCATCTTGGGGAGAATCTTCAGTGAGCTGTACAGGGTATTAGCCACCTGACTTGCATTAGCATCAATAAGAAATGGCACTAAAAACTCTGCACACTGAGCTAAAAATCTATCTGCTTGTATTGAATCATCACATTTTAAATATGACTTCATAACAGAAAAAAAAATGCTGTTACTGGAAATATGAAATTGTACCCTGGCTACAAGGGATCTGAACTGAGAGGATCTTGTAGTTTTTGTATTAGATATGTATGGATAAAGAGGTGTGCTTAGATTAATGTTCAACAGTGACAGGCCCCATTATCTGTCAGCAGTAACCTCCACTGTTTGCAGTGCTCTGTGAGAATATTCATAGAAATAACATTTGACCAAGCAGTAGACCCCAGACATGGTTAAATCTGCCCCTGGTTGTTGATGCTGGTATTTTGCAGTGACACCTCATTTATCCTAGAAGAGCATGACTGCACTGTCTGCAACCCAAAGCCATGGTCAGGTTACTCTTTAGAAAGTTGCACCATGCACATGCACAATATTTACAAAGGACAGGTATTTAAAAAAAAAAAAATTAAAATGTGGAGAGCTCACATTTCTTGACGTGACTATTTTTCTGTCACCTTTTAATAAACAATTAAAACTTATAAAATCAATATTTAAAAGCCCATGTATTACCAAAATTTTAGAGTGAGAACCACTGCACTAATTTTCTGTAAAAAGTGAGGTTTGACCTTCAGTAATTAGAGGAAGCAGGCAAATATATTACTCCAACATCTTGCATTTGCTCCTGGATTAGGTATTCTCCAGAGCCAAAATGGTCAAATGGACAGGTTTTAACTTCTATACACATATTTACCACTGAACTCACTCCAGCTCACCACTCAAGTAGAACACAGGACAAATGATTTTCCCTTTTGTGTTGTGTATATGCAAGATATTGAGGTTAGATCATTCTAAGGAGTTTGTGACTTTCTTAACTGATAAATCACCTCACTTCTGATTAGGACATTTTGGACTGAAACCAAATCAGCACATTGAAGGAACTGTTGGCACACTCTTTATTGTGAGGAGCCCAGGCTTTTTACAATACACTCACTTAGTAAATTTTATTATCAAAAATGCCTTCATGTCTTTCTGCCACAGCCTATTTGTCCAGACCTCAAAGGACAAAGATGTACAACAGAATCAAAGAGGAGAAAGTTACTGTTTAGATTTTTCATGTGCTTTATGTTTACTTGTCTTTTTATTTTGGAATAGGAAATAAATTCTGGCCTTTCTTGTGGTCAACTCATACAATTATTGCTCATTTGTGTGGAGGAGTGGGACAGGTCTGGAATATTCCAGTCAAGGCTAAAAGAACATGAAAGTGTTTTAACCAGAATGCAGAAAAAGAGTATATGGAGAAGAACAACTGCTGACTGCAAAGCACAGTGGATAGAGTTGATACAAGACAAAATGCTTGGGAAAACTGAAACCAGCTCATGAGAAAAGTGTTCTATCACTCTCCATGGCACAGCCATTGCAGAACCTGACTAATCTGTCTGCCCAGAAAAGTGAATTAATCATACCTCCACTTTCTGCCAACAGTGTGTGTTGCATGTAGGTATAAATGGGAGCAGAAAGAGAAACTTCATCCTCATGCTGAGCTCCCTGCCTGTGCTGTTCAAAGAGCCAAAGCAGCTCTACATTTCTGCTGTTGCATATGCATATTATGATAATAAATATGCGAACATTTGTGTATGCTGTGGCAATGTAGTGCCCTCATCCTCTTACTTCTCCCCACTCCGGCATCAGAAATGTCCTTTTCTGCAGGCTGAGGCTGTGGCACCTTGCTGAGATTAATTCCACCCCAAAAAGGGCCAAGGTAGAGGCACAAGAGGTGGTCCCTGCACAACATCCATTATTCAATGCTAACTCAAACAAAGCATATGTTCCTCTTCTCTGTGCTGTGAGAATAAATGACTATTTTCCTCAAACAGCACAAGGCAAAGGTGGAGAGAAGTGGAAGGACTCTTGTTTTATCCAGTGTGCTGGGTTGGGCTGGGGTAGAGTTAATTTTCTTCACGGTGGTTAATATGGGGCTGTGTTTTGGCAGTGTGCTGGGAACAGTGCTGGTCATATTAGGAAATTCCAGCCTTCCCAGAGCATTTTACTGACTAAAATGGCCCTACAACCTTCCTCCCTTCAGCACTGCTCTTTCAGTGTCCCCTGAGCCTTGAGTGCAGAGGATGGCTGCAAAGGAACCAGGTGGCAAGCCTGAGCTGCAGTCTCTTGCCCACCTGTGGCTCCCTGCATCTACACCGTGCCCCCAGGCAGACAGGAGACTTTTCTGGCTGTATCTGATTTCTGTTCAAGCAGGACAGCCACGCACCTGTGGCTGCTGCTCCTCACAGGGTGGGCAAGTTCAGGTACCCTGCTGCTGCTCTGGTGGTGCTGAGGGCCTGCCTGGGGCTCAGAGGGCACTGAGCACCTTCTGCCTGAGAAACAGCTTCACAAGGGGATCCTGCAGCTTGCCCAGTGCTAACAAGTGTCCACTCACCTCCCTGCAACACTCAGCATACCTATAGAAATAAGTCATTAAAAGGGGCTATCTAAACAATGACTTCATATTAACTGTATCCTGCTCCCACTGATTTGATGGAGATTATAAATTAATCATCACTGCACAGTATTATTGCATTTAACATGTTACCCAAATGGCCAGTTATTATTACTGAATATGTGTTTATTTTGTTCAACTGGACATGTATACCTGTTTCTCCTATCAAGATATTCAGCTGGTGAATAATTAAACTTAACAACCAATTATCAGAATTATTCCTGGGGACACCACAAACAGACCTTTGTAATGGTTTTAATGAAAGCAACAGCTGCTTTTATAGATCTTTCTGGCTCCATGTCACACAGAGATTACTGCAGCACAGCTAGAACCAAGTGTGATGCCATATCCCAGTCAAGCCCCCAAAATGTAAAATGTTACAACTGACTAAAAAGAAAGTGACTCTAAATAATCACCTAGTAAATAACTGTGAAGTCCCAGTGAAACCTTTACTGCAATATTCCAGATCTGGCACGTTGGACTTCAAATAGTAATAATTTTAGGAAAACAAAAGCACTTTATTACTTTTTGTAGATGTGGGGATTTTTCCTCTTCCCTATGGCTTTAAGTCAACTCAAGTCCCTTAAACAAAAATAATTCCTTGCATTATTCATTCTATTAAAATAAATAACAGCTAATTAAGTGACAGGCAAGACATAGTACTGAATTGCTAGTGTGAATGAATATCCCATATGGCATCAGGGTTTTTTTTTGTCACACTCGAGGAAGGCTAGATGTGAGAGAAAGCTTTTGCATATGACAGCTGTGGGCACCCTGCAAGAGCAGCCCATGCAGGTCCAGAATGTCAGGAGGCAAAAGTGGCCCAGGGTATCCAAGCTCAGCCAGCCCCATGGCTGCTGCTTGGAGAGGGGTAAGGAAGGGGAACACTCTGCAGATGGAGTCTGGAGAGCTCCTGAAACTCAAGTGCATAAAGCTGGCTGTATCTGCTCTGCCCAAAATGCCTCCTAGGGAATCCAGTGGCTCCTATCCAAGGGCTGGCTGTCCCTGCTGTACACAGGCAGTGATGGGTCAGCCAAAAGGCTGTGGGGTTTGTGGCAGCAAACCAAGAGTTTTCCAGACTCCACAGGGCCAGTTGTAACGTGCTGTGTTACTGCCTTGCAGCCAGTGCAGAGGGGTTTGGGTGCAGAAAATTCCAGCCTGAGTTTGGGGATGTGGGAATCCACCCACGGTTACTCAGCTGCCTGCAGGAGTGCTCCACAAAAAAATAACAATCTTCAAACTTTGGTAAAAACGTGTTAGGGCTCCCTACAGGAAAAGCCCTATGCACCATTAGCAGGCCCAACCCAGTGTGGGTTTCTGCACTTCACGAAAGCCAGCTCAGGGGATGAGTGTCAGACTCCTGCTGGCAGGAGGGAGCAGATTACCCCTTTATATGGTATTTGCCCAGCCAAACCAAACCCTCCGGGGAATAAGGATTGGGACTAGGGTCGATGGGTTAGGTAAAGGGCTTATTTCAACCAAATATAAGCTGGTGTGCTAACACAAACCACTTAAACTTCCCTGCAAGGGTGGGAAAAGCACATATGTTATTTATTTTCAAGTTCCACGCTGTAATAATCATTTATGTTCCTGATTTATGTGCATGTATAAGTTTGTATGCAGATTTAACCTATCTAATATTTGAGGATGAAGATGGGGAGTCAGGGAGGGTCAGAAGGAAATACATTATGGCTTAGGTATATGAAACACAGGGTCAGAAGAGCACACGAGTGCTGAGATGGCCACAAACCAGAAGTTAGGACCCAGCAGAGCAGAGACAACCAGAATTTAAACGAGAAGGTGCAGTAACCAAAGAAAATCACACACCAAGAAACAGAGCTGGGCAGGCAAAAGGAGAGAAAGGGAAATAGACTTACACAGCAAAAGCCTGAAGCATAACCAAGAAACAGGCTTAAAAATGCAGAATACCTGGCAGGGTTCCTTTGCATGCTCAGAGCAAGGGACACCACTGGTGGCCCCAGCCCCTCAGCCCCTGCCAGCCCAGCTGCAGCTCTGCTGGCCTTGAGGAAAACTGCAAGGGGCTGCAGGGACCCAGTGTCCAGCTGCACCTGAAAATACCACTATTGTTCTAAGGCTTCCAGTATGACTGGGCTCTCCAAAATCCAAATTATTAATGGATAATTGGGAAGACCCACAGTACTGATTAGTAAAAAAGGCAAAGGGTCCATAATGTCTTCTTTCACATGATGTCAGAATTATAAGAGGCAGCAGATCCTTAACTGAGTTGTTTCTTTTTTCTTCTGTTTTTGTCCTAGCAGAAGTATTATTAAGTGATCCAAAGCAGTGTTTAATTTAAGGATTCTCACCTAACAAAAGAGCCAAACTAATGACACTGAAAATGTCAAAGCAACATTTCAACAGTCCTGACCATGGCAGCCAAGACTGGAATTTTTAATTCATTTTGGAGCAAGTGCATGTGCTGAAGCTCTGGATCCTAACTTGGCTGTTAATTTCTGTGATGTGGTCTCACAGTTTCTGCTGGAATTTCATCAAATATGTCCTTTTTTGTGGATCTTTATGATACTTCCTTTTGTCTCTGCTTGATAGTGCTCAGCACCTCCTCCACTGTTCAGCCCCACTCTCTGTCCCGAGGGGCTGAAAATGGCACCAGTTTGAAGCTGGGTCAGTTTACAGGACTTTCTGATTGCATGCACACCCACAGAGCAGAAATACCAATAGGGAACACACCCTCAGGACACAGCTGAAACCCACCATGAAACAGAAGTACACCACACATAAATCAGTGCCTATTACTTTTCTGTTTAGAGAGTGTGCTTCACATTTATTTGAGATGATGCAAGACACCTATCTGCATTGCAAGGGAAACCCCATAATCTGCCCACTGGGCCAATCCTGTCTGAGTTTCTCCTCAGCAAAGGCAGGGGGCAGAAATCCTTCATCTCACCTGATCAGTGGTGCTAAAATCAGTTGGACAATCAGCACAGGCAAGACTTGGCCAGGGCTGGCCCCAGTGTGACTTGTCCAAGATGGTCATACATATGGCATGCTAGCTTGCTCACCAATGTGTTTCGTGAGATAAAGATTATTAGAACTCACATCTGAGGTTTTTCAGTATTCTTTGTGGGCTTCAGTCCTTATTTACACCAGTGAAAACCAGATTAATGCCAGATTATAGACATGAAACTGTTGAACTCCTACATGTTAAAGAACTACAGTATGTTAAAAAAGGTCAAAGTGATAATCCTCTGTAGAAAAGAAGAATGCAAACAAATATCAACTAATCAAGGAACACATGCTGTTTTTCAGAATGCTAATATAAAGATTAATAGTTCTTCTTTGACATCTAAGTGCTTTTGGAAACTCTTCATGTTAAAACACTTTGTAAATCACTTTTAGAGCAAGAACATTCAGGGAGCTCCATTTAATCAAATTAACTACTGGGGAGCCTTGATAACATTCAATAAAACTGCATGTACTTGGAATTTCCATCTCTGTTCCTAGGATGTGCAATAGTTTATTCTGCTTTACACCATTTTGCATTGCTGCAGAGCCTTGAGAGGGAATTCAACATTTTTGAGAAGACTGTTCATTCCCCTTGTGTATGCTCATCTTGGAGCCAGTCCTGGTCACAGTGAAGTCAAACTATTCCCAATGAATCCCTGGCAAAAATCCCAGAGGCTGCACTAGGAGTAAGACCAGACACGTAAGGCCTGACCCAAACCCCCCTGAAGTTGATGTAAGACTTTCATTTCTTTCTAACAGCCTTTGGAGCCCTCCACCAACTGTTTTAAACAAGGTGCAAGGAGGCACAGGGCAGATTTTGGTCTCAGGGAAGCATGAATGGTGTTGTTTTGTGTCTGAGACCAAACGTAACAGACAGCAAGCACGAGGCAGTGCTCTGTGGAAGGGAGCTAAACCCAGGCCAGGCACAGGGTGAAACCCTGAGCTCCCACCAGGGCAGGGAGGCTTTTTTTCTCCTCTCCATTCTGCTGCTCTGGGCATGCTTCAGCATCAGGAGCAGAGCAAACAGACACAGGAGCCTGTCCAAACTGTATTGTGGTCCCTGACCTCTCTAGCATCATTTGCTGGAAGAGGCAAAATCCTCCAGGTCTGTGCAAGAGCTGGCCAGAAACACCTCAGAGAAGGAGCTGCTGCCTCAGCTGCTGCTGGCACGTGGAATATTCATCTCATATCCAACTCAGTACCTCACACACCTCCTCTGATTTATTTCTTGTCACTTCAGGATTTATTCTATAAACGGCATCAAAATTTAAACTGATATCGTATTTGAAAATATAGTTAGCACAGAAAGGATTTAAATTACTGAAACCAGTTGTTTTTTAGGAATTGAGCAGAGCTGTGGAGTCC
Source organism: Chaetops frenatus (assembly GCA_013400775.1). NCBI lineage: Eukaryota > Metazoa > Chordata > Aves > Passeriformes > Picathartidae > Chaetops > Chaetops frenatus. Next base: position 122,660 of record VZTR01033423.1, on the reverse strand, counting down.
TGAGCTTCCATGAACTTTGCCACTGACTTGTTGTAAAGTGTGACTAGGCCTTTACCCTCCCCATGGCTCTATTTTTCCAACTGTAAAATAGACAGGCTATTACTGAGCATAATAGCAAATTTTCAAGATGTCTTGCATGTTGTTTCAAATATACAAAGCTCTACTCACAAACCCCAGGTTTTATTCTTTTCACCTAGGTCTGGACTGGGATTCTGAAGTCCTGGGACATGTTCATCTCCAGAGGTCTGCTTTGGCCAGGACCAAAGTTCCAGACACAAAATTAAAGTTTTGGGTTGTTGGCATCCTGCAAGGGTGCATAGGAAAACACAAGCAGAAACTCAGAAGGGGGAAGGTGACAACAAAATTTTACCCCATCTGCATTTCCCGCAGCTGACATTAAAATATGCACTGATGGATTCTTCATGAGTAGACACATAATCATTTTGGGGTCTGATGTTCCTCCCACTGAAATACAAGGGAGAAATTATATATCACAGTGAAGATTTTGACATTTGATTCCTCCCACATATTTGAATGAGAGGAAGGCATTAAATGCCAAAACCAAAAATGAGCATGCAGGACCTATCCTTCAAAACTGCAATTCTTTCCAAGGCACAACACTTGCTTTACTTTTACACTGACCTGCATCCCACACAATACAAACCCAGTGGTTGTTTTTCAATTAACAAGACAATTTTTGCTATTTTAATGGACCATAGAAGACTTAATAAACTCAAGGTAACAGAATTTTAAAATATAGCTAAGACTTCTAAAAATAGCCTATGGTAGCTCAGCTGAAATATATATTCCTGTCCTGTACAATTTTTATTAGATGACATGGTGTTGAATTGCTTGTCTCTCCTAAAATGCTGGGTTAAGGCAAATAGTACAATTTCCCAAAAAGTACAACGAAATATTTTTGCTTGGGATGTTGTCTTGCAAGTTTAGGTTCTGTTAAGCTTCCTTCCCCATGTCCCCCAAGGAGCTTCCAAAATCCAGCAAGGTTCTCCAGTACAGATGTTTGCAAAGGGATCACCACAGCAGTGTTGGTATTTGTACAGACACATTTGGACATTTGGCTTTCTCTGTTCCACATCAGAAGTTGGTGAATTTCTCCACCACAGGGATAGAATATCTCTCATCAGTAAACTGAACCTCACTGAAGTGGTTTGGGACAGAAGAAACTAAATGAGCAAGCACTGTGCCAAACATGTTCTTTTAGGCCAGATCATACCCATTTCTGCAGCTCCACTGTCTGAGAAGAGAGAGATGTGGATTTGGACCATTGCAAAATTTGGAAGAACCTCTCAGAACATCAGCTGTGTTCTGTAACCACAACCAACATCCTTTAAGCTTGTTTTTAGGAGCAACTACTGTTGATGTAACCAAAATGTCCCACTAAGAGTAGATGTGTTCTTGTCTGAAATCAGCATGAGATTTCCAGCCCATGCAGCATGAATGTAAATGTAAAAATAAAATGCAGCTCTAGAAAGTCCTGCCTGTCAATTAGTGTGAGAGTAACCATTCTGAACATGCACATGCACAGACCAGTTCTCAGAGGAGGTGAAGTTTGTCATTATTAATTCTGTCCTTTCAGTCTCTGGATATAAGAAAAGCTCAAACAGTAGCTAATCTGACCAGAAGTATGCACACTAAATCACAAATGACTTTTTAAATCTCAAGCTCCCCTCTTCTCTTGCCAGACTGACACACAGAAAAAAAACTTTATAAACTGATTTAGAGCAAACAGGTATAGCTGGGGAAAAAAACCAAGGAAAAATTAAATAATAATTAAAAAAAATTTTTTTTAAAGGATGGTAAAGCTCTACAGGCAGCAAAAAGTAAAGACATGCAGCAAATCCATGACATTGCTGGAAATGTACACAGGCTAAAGGGCTACAAACCAGAAAAAGACTGCAACATGACACAGTGCTGACATCCAACTGCACTTCTGTGCTGCTGCCAATGAAAGGGCAAAGCACTCCTGGTATTCCCATTTTTCCTCTCTTGATGAAAGCTGATAAAGGCAGTCTGCCTTCCACCACGACATGCTTGTCCTGGAGACACAAAGACTTTTTTTCCTCAAGAGCAAGTTCTCCCCCTTCCCCAATCACTTTCCCATATCTCAGGTAAATAAGTGCTGGTAGCAGAAGTAAAACATTCAATACACAGACGTGTTAAAATGAAATTCTCCTAAAAGCAAAATTCTACAAATGCACAAGAGTATTCTCTGTCAGATTGAAACTGTCCTTCTGGTCATGAGAAGACACACAAATCCAAAGAACAGAGTACAATTGTCACTGATATTAATCAGGTATAACGGACTTTATGAGAGAAGATGAGCTCAAGAGATGCTGCAAGCCCACCCCTGAGGCACCTCAGATGCCCCGTGAGGGGAGCACACACAGTTCTGCCAGGCACTGAGTCCCTGACCAGCAGCAGCCTTTCAAGAATAAATGCCCTTATTTTGTTTGCTCTGTAGGATATTTAGGTCACTCCATAAAGTTAAATAGCAATAGTGAGCACTGATTTTTTTTTTACCAGCTGACCTAATCCAGGCATGTATTTATGTTTTGCTGCATAAGTAACTTGTGTTTACAATTCTCATCTATAATGCTTACAATGTTTGTAACATCTCAAGATGCAGCAATAAAATGTTAACCAAGTAAATCTCCTTACTGTTAGGAAGAAATAAGCAGTACTCTGCCTAGTTTTTAATCATGAGTTACAAAGTTAGATCGCAGGCTAAAATGCAAGTTACTGTGAAGCTTGCTGTAGTTTAATTGCCTCCTTAGGGGTTTCTCTGGCATGAGGAAGTCCCCAGATGGAATGGGGCTGACGTGCTGCTATTGCTGCAGAGGGCACAGCAATGCCATGAGCAGGGACAGCAACCTCTGGCCAAATCCCAGCTGCTCTGTCTCTTGCCCTGGACCAAGAAATGAGCTGTTCCAGGGCACTGGTGACTGGCAGGTCACTTACAGCCAGCCTTGAGGGATCCCACCCATTTCACAGGGTTGTCCTGTAGTCATTCCAAAGAGTTTATTCCCTTTACAATCCTTCTGCTCTCAGCTGTTGTCCTTTCTGGGAGGAGAGAGGGGATGGGGGAGAACATTGGTCAATCATATTGCTCCACATTGGTCCCTGCAGTAAAAGTCATCCTACTCAGGCAAAGCACAGACTGGTTCTGGTGCAGAACCCCCACACTATTACCAGCAGTAATAGATTAGACCCCAGCACTCCAAACAGTTGCTTTCAGGTACCCATAATCTCCAGCTCAGCTCAGCACCTGCCATGAGGTGATTACCCACTTACCACAGTGGAGCATTGCAACACTGCAATTTATTTTGATAGGGAGCAAGTGACAAGCCAAAACAGATTTTGGCTAATTAATGAAATACCAATGTGTAATAATAGCATTTGTCTTGCTGTTAGTGATTACAAGCACCTTTGGTAACTATGCACTGGAAGACCTCTCAGTGGGATGCTGACAACACTGAGAGAAAAACTGTTGTCCTGTTGCAAATACAAATAGAGGCACACACACTGCAAGAGCCAGTCAAAATGTCACACCCAGATACAGATCACAAAGTTGCCAAACTCATAATTTTCTGCATTGCCAGGCTGGGGCAGTAGGAGGAAGAACAGCAAAAATGTACAGAAATTCGAAAGACATTAATTATTAGACTTTTTGAGACTATTTTTAACATCAGATTTATTATCTTCTTCTTCTTCTTCTTATTATTATTATTATTATTTTAGCCATCTGAGATCCATCGAGCCAATACCAAAATCTTCAGCATGCAACCCATAAAAATTGTGAAGCTGAAATGGAAACTGCTTCTGTTCCTAGGACAGCTACTTCAGAGAGACTGATATGAGAAAGAGTGACTCCAGAGCAGCTAATGTCCCAGCTCTTAGTGCTCAACATGAATCCTACTTAGCTCTCCCCTGCAGTGTGCCTGGGCACTGAGCAGTTTTCCCAGTGATCAGTCAGCCAAGGCATTAAACCATCATAAGCAATATGGCCACAATCAGCCCCTGTTCCAGGGCTTTTTCCTGATGTCAGAATAATTTAGATGCCCGGATATCTGAAGCAGCTGTGCCAATGAATACATGAGCAGAGGAAAACACAGCTGCTTTGCAATTCAGGAACACTCTTCTGGGTTCTCTTGAGCAGCTGGTGAATCAGATGCTCCTTTAAGGCCGAGAGTGATAGGTATCAATAAACTTCTGTCTTGCCTTTATGCTGGTGGAGATAAGCTTCACACAGTTTCTGAGAGCCTGGTGTTCCTAGTCAAGCCTCAGTGCATGGAAAACACCCACTTCTATGTCAAGGAAACACTTGCCAACAGTATTACTGCTCATTTAAAAACTGTGTTTTATTTGTGTAATTATTTCAGTGGAAATGGCTTTGACCTTAAAGGTATCTCAGTAAAACTTTTAATATGAATCCAGATGCACTGGTAAGCTTATTCCATCAACCACAGCACTAACTGCAGTGACTTTAGTGACAGAAACACATCTCTACCATTAAACTGCACCTGCACCAAGGTGGGAAGGAACAAATCAGAGCAGGACAGAGGTTTTTAAGGAGAGAAAGCTCCCCTGGGGTTACTGATGATCCCTTCCTGTGGGGTTCTGTCCCATAATCACCTCCCTTTTGAGCAGGGATTTCTGCCTTCTCTTCACTGATCACTGTGCAAAGTAACCACATCCATTGGTGCCAGGGGGAAATATTACCAGCTCTAGAAAAAACGGTTTTCATTAATTCACAAAGGTTTTGGGTCAGGCCTCCACATCACCCTTTCAACAGGCTGAAGGTTGGTAAGGGAAGCTTCACTGTGAAGAGCTGTCTCTATACCAGTCTCTAACTGAAAGAAAAACACAGTATGTTCTAAAAATGTGCATGATAAACACAGTATAAAACCAATGAGAAAGTAATATTAAACAAATAAGACCTAATAGCAGATGGAAATGAAGCCTGAGACTCTCTATATAATGCCAGGAAGCTCCAAATAAAGGGTTCTGGGTTCATGCCCTTCTGAATCATTGCAGTTTCCACAGAAAATATCAGCCTCCTTGAGGCTCTTAGGTTAGGGAGATTTATAGTGATAACAATAGCAGTAGTTTATTTGAGACAGTTAATCAAAATTCTAGCACTTATAAGCCCTCTGTGAACACTACAGATTTAAGAAGTTGAACACTAAATATTCAAAAGTAAGCTTTCAATCTACACAAGTACAGTAAATTTCAGTTACGTGTTTCATTATACTGGTGCCTTATTGCTTTTAAGGGGTTTACAACTTGGCTGTAATTATCCACTGTGGGGTAAAATTTGGCATAAAAAGAACCCTTTTCCATTTCTATTTCCAAAGAAAGTTACTTGCTCTCTGCTGGCACTGCATTCCTTGCACATGCAACACTCAGCAAGAGTTTTTGGGTGTGCAAAGTAGGTTAGGTCTCTGACTTTGTGGCTTTTAAAAATATGTCTTTCATACACCCAAACCATATTGTCCCTTTATTCACTCATCTTCCATTAATTTAGCCTTCAATCTGGGCTCAATCTGGGCAAAAATACATGCAATTTGAAATTATATGTATAATTACATCAACCATGAAGGCCTTATTTTCACCAGAAAAGTCAAATTTCCAGCAGGATAACAGGAAAACTTGGTGACGGCATTAAAATTCACCAGTGAAAAAAAAGTCACCACTTGAGCATCCCCACACTGTGCCAAAGCCTTCCCATGTGTCCCCCCCGAGAAAGAGACACCTCAGCACCTCCAACAGCAAAATGGAGCAACAGCAGTTTCCCACCTCGAGATCACTCTGGAAATTCACAGCTCAGCTCTCAGGCAGTTTGCCAAAATCCCCAGACAGGGGAACCACCAGAGCTGTGCTCAGGTTCTAAACCCATAACACCTTTGGGTCCAGAGGGGTGCCAGCTTCTCACCCCTGTGCTCGGCAGTGGGTCTGGGATTTCTCCCTGCAAACCAAATCACTGAAATGGCACCATCAGGAGCTGCCCCTCCACTCCTTGGGCTTTTTTGGGTTTTTTTTTCTCCCAGGAGAAGCACACAGTGAGCCTGCCATGCCCACAGGTGCTCCCAGCCTGGACAGCAAGGGGAGGGGAAGCTCTGCAGGCTGAGGGAGGAATCCTGAGGAAGGGGGCTGCAGTTCACCAAAACTCTCCCCCTTTTGCCATGGTGTAGTGAGGGTGAAAAACACAACACATGCTGTTAAGAAAGCACTCTGCAGTCATTGGGCAGCAAACATTGAATAAATTCCCTCAGAAAGGCAATAATAATAAAAATAATGATGATGATGATAAAAATAATGATGATGATGATTATTATAATAATAATAAAAATGTAGTATTTATATAAACAAATAAAGACAAACTCTGGTGGGATTTCAATGCTTAGAGCTTTAGGGGAAGGCTCTTTTCCTGGGTGTAATGCAAAGGGATGTTTATGACTTCTAGGCTTGCATTTGTGTTCCATGTGTTGGGAGGTGTAGGATCCAAATCTCCAAGCCTGCAAGGAGTAGGAAAGAAATGCAAACACCAGTAATCAGATAGAGCTTAGAAGACAGAGGAGAATGAACTTTCAACATTCAACTCTAGATAATTATATGCTTTAACAAGTTTCCTGGCCTTTCTCTTGCTCCATTATTGCTCTGTTCAGTTGTGCCTCGTATCTTGAGGGATGTATCTCTGTCCGTAGGCATGTACTCTATCCTGAATACAAAAGTGTAAGAAGTCTGATTCCTTTTTTTTATTTTAAATTGGAATTCTCCAGATTTGGGGTTCTGTATCTGAATTCTCCAGATACAAGCTTCTGTATTTAAAGTTGTCAGATACTTTACAGAGATACGCCACTTTAAAGTTGCATTACTTTCTTATAATTCAACACCTTGCAGTTATAATTGTTACCTTTGGGTAACAGACTCCAATCTAATCAGGGCAAGGGGCAACTCCAGAAAAACAGGGCAATTCAACTAAACTTCTCTGTCTAGGTTGAGTCCAGGCTCACCACATCTCTGAAGTAAGAAAGCATAAAGTATAAATGGAATAAAACCCTAGGGGGGTGAAATACAAAACAAAAACTCTTTAGGTTTTTGTTCCTTTATGCTCCATGGTGTTTAATCCCAGAGAACCAATAAATGCAGATGGAGCACAAAAAATATGAACTCACCTTAATGTTACATTTTTTTTTATAACTCCCACTAATCCAAATGTTTGCTTCACAAGTCACGTGTAAGAAAGAGTTTGCATGGTTTATATTCCCAGGTTCCCATTATAGTAAAGCTCAAAAACAGTTCACTCAAGTATTAGTAAAACTGAAAGGCAAAAAAAGTCCAGATTCTCAGCTGATCATAAATCACTTCATGTCAAGCAAAAAAATTTCTGACCTCTGCTTTCCAGCATTACTCATTTAAAGAAGAATTACAGAAATAAATATGGTAAATAATTTTATATGGAAATATAAATTTCTGCTAGCTAAATGCAGATGGCACAATGAAGACAGCACATCAGATTACTGAGTCTGCCTCTATACAGGAGCAACCTCCTGCATTGGACCCTCACTACACATTGCTCTCCCTACCTTTCCCTTGCAATATAATTTTGTAACCTAAGCCAGCTGGGTGTCAGGGAGATTTATTTGGTGCATGCTCCTTCTGTATAATTATTTAGTTATTACTCCTCTAATGCACAGCATTATCTGGAACAGGTCTGCACTGCAGCAGTGAACCTCCAAAGTGGCTTACGTTTCTTCTTATAATCCCCCACTCACCCTAACTCCCTTGTGAGGTCTGGGAGGAATATTATTCATTCTACAGGCAGAAATTTAGAAAGCAAGAAGTTCAACCTTTCCTGGAGAATAGGTAAGACAGCAAGAAGCTGAACTCAGGTTGTAAAGCCAGGAGAGCACCTCAGTACCATGAGCAATACAACACATTTCAGTCCCATCCAACCTTTTGAGAAGGTGTTTGCCCAAGATTTTGCACAAGTTTGCACAAGTGTTTGCACAAGGTTCTACATTGCAGTGGAGGAGATACACACAAAACCAACCAAATAAATCTTTTTTTTTTTTAAATTCTCTTTTGGTCTCCTTTTTGGGCAAGTGTTAACAAACAGAACCACAACCAACTCTTTCAAAGCCCCTTTGTTAGAACTGAACCTGCTGGGACAGAGCACATATTCAGGTCCCTTGCTTTGGCTTGTTCCTACTGCATGAACAGAAAGGGAAAATAATGAAAGCTGCTATGTGGCATTTGCCTTTTGGCATGTAGGAATTCTCCTAAACTAAAAATCCAGACAGACATCTAGAGATGGAACATGCCAACAAAACAGCACAAGTGAATGAGAGATCTTCTCATTACAATCACCCTCATGTTTTCAGTAATTTAGTTTTCAGCTTTTTTCATCCTTTTCATGCAATCTTCTCACTATTTTTTCACTATCAGACTTCCATACTGCACAGAATCTCATTTTGTAGCCTAAAAAGATAGACTGAAACCTTCAGGTTTTCAACAAACACCAGTGAGAAAATGATGGAGACAGATACTCCCATTAATGGCACAAACACCATGTTTAGTAAGTAAGGTTAAGCTTTTAGGTCAAGATTAAAATTGCTTTTCAATTAGATTTTAACATCATATTATTAACTTCAGTGGGTCTACACCTATATGTGCAATAACAGTAGACACCTGGGACTGCAAGATCAAGCTTATGGTAATAAAGAGTTTATAGAAAACTCAAAAATTAACCCAGACAAAGGTACAATGTGATTTTAAAGAAATCATTGGTGATTTCATCACAATTCCATGGATAGAAACTGTGTTTTGGAATACAAAGTTTTGATTCTTACATCACATCTCATGCTTCCACAGAACAAACAAACATAAATCCATAAACTGGCATGTTCAGTGACCTGGAGCTTCCCTGGTCCTCAATTGAAACCATTGCTCCCATTGGAAAAGTCTAAGTATCTTTCTTCAAAGATATGTACTGCAACTTCCAATAACTCCTACTGGTAATCAAAAAATATTTTAAAATCCCACTTCTTACAAACCCAGATCCAGTTTAACTCCCACATTCAACCGTGCAAGCAAAAATCTTTAATAGTGACTTCCAAAATTACCACCCCACACAAAAAAATGCAAAACAAAACCTCACCAAGATCCTATTGTGGCAGTAAGGATATTTACACATGGAAGTAACACAAATATATAAGCATTTGTAAAGTCTTGGGCAATATTATCCTTAGACCTGGCTTTTATTTGAAAATTAAGTACGTACTTCAAAACCTATCAATGACTAAATACAGAGGTGATGACATTAAAAATCCACTCAGTGAGACTTCCAGCTTACATTATAACAAAACACTGCTTTTCAAACCTAATTTTCAGTAATTTGAAAACTAATTTTTAGTGCTGTTGTGTTGTAATTCAATATAGTTTACAGAGGTCAAATATGCATCCATAGCAACAGGGTAGATTCTCCAAATTGCAGTAGCTCCATATAACCAAACCATTTTATGTATCCAAGATGAAGAATTTGCTTTTACCCTTTTACTCCTCTGCTGCACTGAGGAACAAGAGGCTAAACTTCTCTTCAGGAGAGCAGTAGCTGTGAAACTCTTCACCCTCTCAAGGACTGGCTTACACAAAACCACTCTGAATTGCTTCCACAGCAGCTCTTGCTGCATCTTGATGTGGTGAGAGATCACTCAGAAAGAGATGCTGCATCTCCGTGGAAACATTAACATTCCAAAGTTATCTGAGCAGACAGGTACTACGGCTGGCTCTGTCACACTAACACCTGCAGTATGCACCACGTTACAACACCCATAAAAGGCTGGATATGTCACAAAAAATAGGAAAAAGCACAAGGGCAAGCAGCACAGCAGTTGACCCTTTCTAGTGTCACTAGAAGTAATGGTGAGCATATTTGAAAAAAAACCAATTTATCCAAACTAGGCGACATGAATAGATACAGGTGGGTTTAGCCATTGGCCATAGCTATGAAAAATCAGCTCCCTACCACTTAATTTTGAATGAAAGGCACAGCATGACGTTTTCGGGCCAGAGATAATCTGAATTGGCTTTACACTTCCAGGTTATTTGTTTTAACTCTATGAACTGTCTTTTAGGCAAGGAGAGAGAAGGGTCTTCCTAAACACAACACCATGGGGAAACTGCCGTGGCTCGTCTCTGAAATGACGAGCTGGGAGCTGGAGAGTCGCAGGAAAAAACAGCAAAAGGAAAACGAACGCAAATTTCAAAGGGGCAATAGACGTCTCTGCTACGAGGCCCTGGTAGAGGGAAGAGTGAAACGGGACCAGGCTGTCACTGCTTCCGTAATTGCAAAGGTGCTGCCTCAAAGGGGAGACAGCTTCCATTAGCAGCTTCCTCTGAAACACCCCGAAAAAAGCCGCACACAAGGGCTCGTACCCCCCTTACGCGTAATTAGTCTGATAATGTCTAAAATTTGCTAGCAGCAACTTTAAACACCGCTGAAGAGAGGCGGCTTTTCTAAACGAGGGTCAGAGGCAAACGCTTCGGAAACTCGGCGAGGCACAGCCGCAGGGTTGGGTAAAGCGCAGGGAGACGGGACAGAGCAGCAAGTGCGGGCCCAGGTTAGCTGGGCCCGGGTTTGCTGGGCCCGGGTTTGCCGGGCCCGCTGCTGCTGCTGCTGCTGCTGCTGCTGNGGCCCCGGGCTCCTACCGAGCTGCCCCAGCCGCGATCGGCCTGGCCGGGCCTCGGCCGCTCCCCTCCGGCTGCAAGAGCCACCATCGCTGCCCGGCCCGCCCGGCAGCGCTGCCCTCCGCCGCTTTCACGCTGTGGCACCGCAGCGCGGAGCGAGGAACCGCGGCCCCGCTGCTCCCCGGGGAGCTGGGCACCACCGCTCCCTGCTCCCTTCTCCCTCTCCTTTCCCTCTCCCCGCGGCGCAGGGTGAACAAACGCGCCGCCGTCTACCTGTGCAACACCTCCGCAACACATTTTATTTACACGGAATCAGCTCGGGGCATTGTACATTATATACAGATATTTTCCCCCTCCAACAAGGCAGATCTTGTGCAAGATTAGTAGCATCCTCTGGAGCGTATCCGACAGTCCACGGGAAATGTCCCCCCCACTCAGCAGTATCAGCTGTCAGAGTCCAAGTCACTTTTCCCGTCCTCTTGTCTCTTCTCCGGTGACGTTTTAGACGCTTTATTCCACTTTTGTGCGTTTTCTGATTCCTCCGAAGATGATCGCTTTTGCCTCCTCCACTTCGCCCGGCGGTTTTTGAACCAAACCTGTTACGATAAGAAATTCAATTATTAGTGAGGAAAAAAAAAAAAAATTTATGCAAACCCTCAGTGTGACCTGAGCCCTGCAGGAGCCCTGCCGGGGCCGGTGAGCGGCAGTGGCCGCGCTCGGACGGAGGGACGGACGGAGGGACGGACGGAGGGGAGAGAGGCAGCAGCTCGGGTGGGACCGGCCGGGCTCCTTCAGGAGGCACAGCCGCCTCCCGACCATCGCTCACAGCCCTGTGACACTCGGCCAGCGGCCCTCACAAGGAAGGGCACTTGGAAATAATCAAAAACTTTCCCCCCGGCCCCGCAAAGCGGTCGCTCTCCCCCCGCTGGCAGAGCCGGAGCCGCACCGCGATGTATCCGGTCCGAGCGCGTCTGAGGGCGAATGGGAGAGGCTTGAAGAAGGAAAAAGAAAGCAAAGTACCTCCACTTTTTCTTCTCTTAAGTGCACCCTTCTGGCCAGCTGTTCCCTGGTGCCCACGTCTGGGTATTTCGTTTCCTGGAAAAGGTTTTCCAGCGCTTCCAGCTGCTCGTCAGTGAAGATAGTCCGGTGCCGTCTTTTCCGCCTGCAGTGCAGCTGGTTCAGTAACTGCAGCTCCGTCCGGGACAAAGTGCCCACGTTCATGTAGGGCAACATCTGATGGGGAACAGGGGACATCAGCACTGACCCAGTGCCCTCGTAACCTACGGACAGACAGACGAGTCGACGATAGGCTTTGCATGAGATCGCTGCTTCCCCCCACCCCCGTCCCGTCCCATCCCGTCCCGAAAAAGCCCCTTCCCGCCGCCCAGCCGCTCTCCTGCGGGCCGCCAGCTCCCCGCCACCCGCTCCGGCGCCGCGGCTGCGGGAACAAAGCGGGGCCCGTCCGGCCCGGGGCCGCCTTACCTGCGGGGGGAACGCAGGAGCACTGCTGGGCGCCCAGGGCCGGCACGGCCCCGCAGCACGCAGGGCCCACGGGGGACGCCGGCACATGCAGCTGCCCGTAGTAGTAGTTGTTGTAGCCGAGCCGAGATCCAGTGACGGCCGGCGGCAGCGCGGAGGCGGGAGCCACCGCCCGCGAGTAAAATCCGCCGTAGTCGGAGGCGCTGCCGTAGAGAGAGTCCCCGTGCAGGCTGGGGAAGACGACGGGCGCGGCGCTCGGGGGCAGCAGCAGCGAGTCCTTGCAGCGAGGTCTGGCCGCCAGGATATTGTCGATGCTGAACATGCTCACAGGCATGCCCCAAAGCGTGCGGGGCAGGGCGGCGGGGACCGGCCGGGGGAGGGA
>VZTR01033423.1:74058-109999 GCA_013400775.1 Chaetops frenatus | reverse complement strand
CGAGAAAGAGGCTGGAAGGACGCGAAACCGAAACTTTTCGGATAAATTTTTAAAAAGGGATCGGAGCGAAAAGAACAGAGCCTGTTCCGAAGGCAGCTTGCGGGCAGAGTGTGCGTGTGTGTCTGCGCGGCCGGCTGTGCGTGTGCGGTGTGTGTGCGTGTGCGCAGGATCCACCCCTGGAACTTTCCCCCCTCAACTCTCGCCTGTTTACTGATCTCAACCCAGAGGGCTGCTCGGAGTATAATCCATCTGAACCTCTTCCCTTTTTTATACCCAGGCGACGTCATCCTGGATTTAGTTCCTGGTAATATGCAGATGACAAACAAAACCAGATTTGATTTTTTTTTTTCTCCCCTCTTTTGGTGGGGAAGAGGTGGGGGTTACACAAAGGAGTGAAAGCAGCCCGAGTCTGTGTATTGAGAATTAATGAAATTAACGTAATCCTTTCCATTAGTGGGCTTTTTAGAAAGGCCTCAGATTTGGGCTTGATCTCTGCTGCACCGGCTAATTGCCCAGGTTAATCTTATTAATGCCATTGTGTAGAAGTGGTTAGCGGCTCCTAGTCTTGTCTATTATGCGCCTACTTTGGTCGTGTTAGTTCACATTAGTGGGTGCGATTTCCTCTGTCTAAAGCTCAGATTCATTATTTATGCTTCGAACCGGTTAAGAAGTACTTTTTAAAAAAAAATAAACTGCCACATAACCATGCAACGCACCCCCACCCCAAGTGTTTCTGTGGCAGGATTTGAATCTTGCCTCCCCGGCTCGGAGGACTGAAGGGGCATTAAGGAATATGTGTTTCTCTGATTTAAGGTTTATGCAGTGAAGCAACAACGCCTTCACTGAGTAACTGAACATCTTTTTTATTATTATTTTTTCTAGGTCACCTGGCGGAACAAGGACGCGTGAATGTTGCAAACTCCTCTCTCTGCTTTCCCCCCCCCCCCCCCTTTTTTTTTTTTTTTACAGATTCTAACAGGTATCACTTTTTATTTTTAAAACAAGCCAAGAGATGCAAATGTTAAAGACTAATCTCAAATCCCCGGGTGTGGTAGGTATTCCGATTTTGGAGCCTATTTCTTTTCTTTTTAATCTTTAATGATCTATCTTAGAAAACAACGCCCATAAAGTTGCAATGATAGAGAGAACTTTCTATTTTGCGCGTTCTGTGAATTTTTAAATGGAGAAATTTTAAATCCCTAAAACTCTTCCTATTAAGAGGTTTGGCTCTCCTGGTAGCTGGCTCTTGTGATTTGCAGAATACTTCGTCTGTCACGACTGTCCCTGGGAATCCACAGGAGGTGAACTGAATAAGATTAGACTATTTACCCCATCAACTCTCCATCAAAGAAGGTAGGAAATTGTAAGCATGAAATGAAAACAAGCCATTAGAGTCCGTTTACGAGGAACACATTATTTTTCCTCAACAAAGAATATCCTCATTAGCGCTTATTCGCACTTTATCTTTATCCTTCCTTTCCTCGATGTTCCAGGATTTTAAACCTCACCTGAAAATGATCTGAAACCTATTTATAGCGAACGACTCGTATAAACGTTAAAGAAAAAAAAAGCCGAAACTAAATGCTCTCTTTATTGGTACATCGCAGTGTGATTAACTAGCAATAGGCATCGATTTTTACTTCAATTTATCTGCCTATCAATTTCTTTACACCTTTGGCATTTAGACCTGAACTTCGTGCAAGTTTTTCAAATTCGATGGAAAGTGAAACTATTTGACAGAGCTTTCGGCGGGTTTTTTTCGTTAGATTTGGGATTTCTTATTCTTTTTCCCCCTGTTGATGTTTTGAGAGTTATCTTTATTTTTTGTTTGTTTGTTCGCGGGTGGGGAGGGAGTTTGGGTTTGTTGGGGTTTTTTGGCCAGTAATTCCCTGAGTGCAGCGGGTGACGCTGCCTGCAGAGCAGCGCCTGCCTAATGCCGCCATCGGGATGCTCGCCCACGTCCCCAGCGGCTCTGCAGCAATGCCGGGCCGCATCCCTCCGCTGGCCTGTGCACCCCCGGCGGGGAGCGGGGCTCCGGCCGAGCCGGGCTCGGGGTCCCCGGGAGAGCCAGGCCCGAGGGGAGGCCGGCAGCGAGGCCACGGCCCGCTCTGGCTCCGGCCCGGAGCGGAACATCCCGCGGGTGCCCTGGGGGCTGCGGGGACCGTGCATCCCCGGGGAACAAAGGGGCTCACCCCGCCGAGCCCCTCCCCGTGGGGACACCCTCCGCCGGGGCCGGCCGCTCGGGGGTCGAGCATCCCTTGTGCCGGGGCTTCTCCCAGGTGGAAGCAGCACCGCGGGACGCGGGCGGGCACCGGAGGAGCCGCGGCGCCGGCGGAGCGCTCGGGCCGAGCGGCGGCTCCGCTTCCCAAAGAGTATCCTGCTCCCCTGACGGGTGATCCGCCACGCTGCAACGCTTACGTTTGCTCCTCATTTAGAAACGGTATTTTCCAGATAAGTCGTCTCCCCAGTGGGGAGGGTTTCTTTTATTTTGTTTTGGTTTTTTTTGGTTTGTTTTTGTTTTAATCTGAGCCGTCTCGCCGTGAAACCGCCGGTGTCGGTACCCGCTCCGCAAGACCCGCTCTCGGAGTTTCTCATTTCCCACGCGCTCTTCGCTAACCTGGCGAACGGAAAATTGTCTTAAACAAACAATCAGCTGTCACACAATGTCGGGGTGAAATTGTAATAACAAATGAAACACAAGCAAATTGTGCTGCATAGTGTTGCTAAGCAATTGTTTGTTACGGGAGGGTGGTCACAGCATGGGTTGAAAGAGGGATCTAAAGAGGAGCATAGCGCCGGGCAGAGCAAGCTGTTAGGTATGAAACACAGTAAACACGGCGCTGATTTTCAATATTATTACCCAAACACGATTTCATACAAAGCAATCACCATACACGGGTCTATGAAAATGCGCTTGTTGAGAAACCGGACTTCTTTTAAATTTTAATATATTAAGGAATAATTCAGGCGATGCAAAACGCAGCCAAAGCACCTTCCCGGCCGAATGTCGGAGCGGCCGGGGCTGGCCTCGGGCTGCAGTCCCGACCCACGCCAGGGGGTAACAGGGGGTGAAGCAGGGACCTGGGGGGGGATGATCGGCGGCGAAACCCGCTCGCAAACGGCGCTTCGAGGCTCATCTCTCACTTGTAAACGCCATCACCCCGCAGCGTTCCCCACGTTTGTTTCAAATTGATTGCATCATTGCTTCACCGGGAAAAAAAAAAGCATAAAAGTCATACAATGCGAAATTACGGTAATTTGTTCCCAGAATAAACTTATCTTGAACTGATTAGGAGAGTCAGTCATTTGAAAATGAGGAAGAAATGCGGTTGGTTTTTTTATTTTCTGAAAGCTTCCCTCTAACAATATCAGCTTCTAAAGTTTTCATTCATATAAACTTTATTAATGAAGATCTTTTATTTAAATGTCAAGGGGATTTGAAATTTAGAGTAAATTATGAAGCACGCACGTCTTGCCAAGTCATGGGTCAAATGCATTTGTGAAAAACTGCTAAAAGAGCATATGGTTTTGAATTTTTCTACAATGACTAGTGTTTAAATAAATTGCTTGTACTGCTTAACTTCATGTATAATTTTGACAGAAATTGGCCTATAGCCTTTTGATATGTAAACATTTCAGGCTTTTATGCGGTATAAAAAGACACTTGCTTTTTGGGACCTGAAGCTAAAGCAGTCACCCTGTAATTCAGAAAACTGGCACCTAACGTTACATTCTTGCTGCATTTCAACCTTCAAGTGGCAGCATAAAGGGGGAAAAGAGAAGGGACATTTCAAAAGCAATTGGAATTAAAAACTGCGAATGAGGTGAGAATGTGCCACTCACTGTCTGATTGAAATGGATAAACCTTAGCACTAAGAGAATTCTCCCGTCTTGTTTTCTAAAGTACAACAGGAATCAGTGAAAACAGGCTTCAACTGCAGCACAGACCTGACTCACACGTCAAATTAATGCCCTAAAACAAAGTCTGTCTAAAGTACAAATAGGTGTGATGAAGAAAACCCAGATATCCCTTCTGAATTCTGTCAGCTGTTTCTCTTCTACAGACTGTCTTGGGCAATAAAAATTCAAACAGACTTTTATACATGGAATATTGCATACAATGTGTATAAATATACCACAGCCCTTTGAAATGCCACTTAGCTAGCTTCATGTTTGCTTGCATTTCACCAGTTCTTAAGTCTTTTGCAGTTCTTGCTCCAGTAAAAATTCCATTGTCTTCAATTGGTGTTTTGTTTTGGTGGTGCATTCTGGTTTTTTGTTTTGGGGGTGTTTTTTTGGTGTGTATGTTTGGGTCTGTGTGGTTTGGGTTGGTTTTTGGTTTTTTCTCAAGAAGAGGAGACTAGAATGTGCTAAGGGCTTCAGGATACAGCCCATAAAAGTAGTGGAGTCACTCAGTTTTAAGTCTCCTGAAACTAAAATGATTTTGTACATGTATAAATCCACCAAGCTACTGAATAAATTCATTTATTACTAATATATCTGTCTCACATAAATAAACCTCCTAATGTTGATTAGATGGATCAGCCTAGCACAGTGCTAGACAGAACAGGACCTGGATAGTTGCCTGGTGCCAGACAGCTCAATATGTTTATTTCCTGTGTGCTTTAGCAGGGACTAAGCTGAAGTTGGAAAAAGGTTTAAATGAACTATATAATTTCAATCTGTTACTGTAGAAACATTTGTATTTATTGTATATGTCAGTTAGTCATACACAGAGTTCTCAAGACACACTACCCCTTTTGTTAGTGGTCAGAGGTGATTTTTTTCAGAATTGTAACCAGTCAAAATAGACAAATTCTGTTATAGACAATTCAAGTGCTATAGCAATTTAAAAGCTGGTATGGCTTCAGTCTGATTTGATATAAGATAGTGAAGAAAGTAGAATCCCTCATAAGTTTCCATGAATTTGAATGAAGGCCAAAGAGATTTTTTTTTTTTTTTGCAAGTTTCATATGTATTCCAAAAAACAGCATACTTGGCAAAAAAGGTTGTACAACATGAATGACTCAGCAAGAAAAAGACTTTTCCTCTTAACAGAGGAATCAGCATCTAAACTGAGCAGATTGTTGCCAAAAGGAATCTTTTGAAATAGCACATCTTTGCAAGGGGACAGTGGGAATACACTTTGGGTCCTTGGCTGCAGTTGCAGGAGTCAGCAGGAGGATGCTCTGCTACTTGGAAGTTTTGTTTTCCATCAAAACCAGTTTGAGTGGGACACTTTACTCAAAGATACTGTGATCAAACCCACTGAAGCTCAGGAAAGTGAGATGACCTGGACATCTACATCAAAATAATTTCATTCCAAGGCTGACATAGCAGGTCTGCTGCACGTGCATCACTTGACCCAGGTTTTAAAAGGGGTTTTCAATCACAGTACAGCCAGCAGCCAAAATTGCTCCTGGAAACTGAACCTACTGTAAGAGTGTGCTTAGGAGCCTCAAGATTAGATGGCTTCACTCTAACCTATTAGTACTTTAATTTTTCTGTGTAAGGATGAGCTAATTCTAATTCCCCTTGTTATACACACAGTCACACATAGCAGTAGATAGGGAGATGTGTGTGTGTGTTTGTTCCATACAAACACTCTGCACAAACTGTGCCCATTAAGTTATCAGATCACTTTCTATACCAGGGTTTGTACTGATATAGTAATTAGTTAAGCAGTTAAAAATTAAGTAATTAAGTTAAAGTAATAAAATAAAAATAAAGTAGTAATAAAATAAAATAGAAATAGTAATTAAGTAATTAAAAAAAAAACCCCAAAACCAAACCAAACCAAAAAACCTCCAACAACAATAACAACAAAATAACCCCACCAAAATATCCCAAACCAAAGGACCACTTTCCTTATTGATAAACAAACCAAACTAAGGCTTCTGTTGTTCATTTGCCTTTTCCAATAACTGGACTAAACTTTTGGATCATCATGGAGCACGCTGGGTTTTAAAGCACGACAGATCCTGAGCACACACAGCTACAAATCAACAGAAATTGTGTGTGGCCAGCACTTACCATTCCACCCAAGTATTATTACATTGTCTAAAGATCTTCTTTGTGGTGTAAACTGTGCACACTTAATGCCACCAGAACCTCTCCTCTGCCCAAAAAGGCCCAGGAGGTTACACCCAAAGTAGCTCTTTGTTGCTCCAACTCCCTTGCAAAGACTTTTGAGGTTCTCTGCATTACAAATAAAGTCAGCTTTAAAAATAAATAAGTCAGCTGTACAAAAGACAGCTACAGCATGGTTTTCTGTCCTGTGCACACGATGTGTTTTCAGACTTCCATGGTTTTCTAGGAGGTTTAGAGTTTGTGGATATGACCTTGGTCTCATCCAGCAGTGTTTACCAGGGTGGAACTGGAGCTGGAGCCCAACCCCACACCTGTGGAAGTGCTCTTGGTACTTGTCTGTGACTTTGAACCAGAAGTGAAATAGAGAGAATCTTCCAGCTAAAAGTCACATTATCATTTCCAAACACTCTATGACTGAAACCTAGTGGACTGTTCTTGGTGAAGTGTGCCAGATACATATAATGAATACATATCACTTGCATTTTTCATAAAGCCAGGAAAAAATATTAAAAATTAAGGTCAAAAGTAAAAAAAAAAGAAAACCAACAAACTTATAGTGGAGAAATGTATAATGAGGGGTAACAGATTTGAAGTAGGCAAGGCAATTATGCCAGAAGGAATTACAGAATTACTGTCTTGGTTAGATGATGTTTTGATAATGTCATTGAAAGAAATATCACTACAATCTGTTTCAGTCTCCAGTGCTTCCATTAGGCAAAAAACAAGATCATCCAGTGAAGCAACTGAAGTGCAAGAATTATTATATTTATCTACTAATGCTCTCAGCTTTAATCTATGTCTCTCTCATGCTGTCAATAAATCACATCCCCATTTGTGTTCTAATTTAGGCAAAAATAACCTATTCCCAGGAAAGATCATTTGTAGAATTGAACACAAGACTCAAGCCACTAGATGACAGAACTAAAAAGTTGTGTTTATATGATATTATAAAGTTTGGATTTGTTTCTCTTTAGTATTTCTAAAGACATTTTATACAATATTGATATACTTAAGTGTTCTGCTACTTTTCTGAAAGCCTCCAGAAAATGTTAAATATGATTAACTTGAAGTCTGGATTAATTTATGGTTATTGCCTTCCTAATTAACCACCTAGTTCCAAACTAACCAGGATTAAATTTTTAAAGTCTTGTGATACATGTTCACCTCCAGTTGAATATTTGCAGCATGTACCTTTTACACTTTGAATTTTATTTAATGAGACAGAGAATTTTTTATAATTTGGGATTATATAATATTTTGGAGCAACAAGTATGTCTTCTGGTCCTATGAATCAGGAATATGATGCCTGTATTCATCCATTTGCAGCTGTCTCCAGACACTTTGCCTTTGGATTTGTTTTTTTTGTTTTTTTTTTTCATTCCTATGCATTGCTTCCTCACAGCCCAGTCTTCAAACTTTTGTTTTTGAAGGGAACTCTGTTCTTTTATGAAAATGTAAATTCAGAGGTTTTTTGATGGATTTGTTCCAAAGTTTTAGTAAGATATGCAAGATCACAGTCTGGGCCTGATGCCTGTTTCAAGAGGTCAGTGTGCTGTGCAGTTAGATAAAATTCTGGCCAAGGAACTGAGCAGAGAACATGCTACAGGAGCCAAAAGTCAGGGATATTTCCTTTTTCAGAAGTTTTATCCTCTTTATTTATGTGCTGATGTGGCACAACATGCTCTTGGGAGTGAGGATGAATCCTTATGTGACTTCTGCCATTGGTAAAGGTTCTCAGGGAGAGGGAGCAATGGCTCTCTCCCCATCCTGCCTCTTGCAGCGGATATATCAACATGCATTAGCAACTGACTTGAGGATAAATGTGCTCAAAACTTTTATGGATGAATGAATATCTGCATTTCTTGGGCCAATTCTTCACTGTGGTTTAGTCCCAGCATAGTAAACATTCATTTGCTACCATGTTGAGAAAATCCAGTGGAAAAATCTAACCAAGGAAGTCAGTGCATAAAGAATGTGAGTTTATAGAACACTCTGATGTGCTCTGAATTTTCAGATGGAAAAGGTGTTTTGCTGAGGGTATTTTGAGCCTCTCATCGTGTGCACTGTGAGCACCTGCACAGCTTGAGGAAGGCAGTGAGCTGCAGATCTTCTCCCCACCTTTCTGCACGCTCCTGGACAGACACCACAGCTCACAGAGCAGGCTTGCTTCCAAGTCAGCTCTGGGCTTTTACCACTTCGTGTTCACAACTGACCCAAAATGAAGGAAAGGCATCCCCCTTAGGAGTAAAAATCTTACTGAAACTCCAGATGTTTTCAGAACCCCAAATTTTAGCCCAATAACAGCTCTCACAATAATTGTCTGTACAAAAGTTTTCCTGTCCAAACCTTTGAATTTCACATTGGTTACAAAATTTGCTGTTTTGAACAGGGCATGAAGATGGGTTTGAAGCAGCAGTCGGTGATAGCAACATCTGCCCATTTTCATCACTGAATTTGGTGCTCTACCTGAAAGGTTATCTGCTGATGTACCTTTAAATATTGCAAAACCCATGATAGGTGTCATGTGAAGTTCCTGTCTATATTCATTTGGTAACATACATAAGAAAACACTTTTAAAAGTTTGGGGGAACTTTTTGAACCTTTGCAACCCAACCAATTTTCCAATAGACAGACATATTGTCAGTCTGCCCAAAGCAGGTAGTGCACTATTTTGGTTTCTTTTGATTGAAAAATATTTTCTTTACAAAGACATCTTAAGGCATCAGTCACCAGATGACTAATGCTTTAGTCTAGCCATTAGAGTTTAAATCCCACTAATTTTAGGTTTTCCTAACCTCAGCCTGCCCTATTTCAGCAAAAGGAGACTGGCTCATGTTGAAACATTAGCAGCATCCAGGGAAACCAGAGAATAACTTCAAATATTTTGTACAAATATTCCCTAGTCTATACTCTGGCCCCAACAACTGGATTCTTAATTCTAAAATGATTTAAACATGAACATCAAGTTCTGGAAAGAGCTATGTTGAAAGAAATCTGACTTTCTGGTTCACAGAATGCCTTGACTTCAGAGCTGGCTGTGGTTAACAAAAGCATTAACTTGAAATGCCTTTTGCTTGCTCTGTCCTCAAAGAGGGACTGATACACAAACAATCCTCAACTGTGTCTAAAATTTTCTGGACTATATTCCACACTTGCTTGTGTTGCATATTGTGAAGTCTCAAACAAGGCTCAAGGAGGAAAATGGAAACATTCACTCTTAAGCAACCCAGGAGTTAGACCATGCCCAGCAATTCCACCAACACATTGATTCTGAAAACATTGAACTGGTGCTGTCTCTCCATTAAAATCCAGAAATGGAAATGCAGAAATTGCAAATGTAACACCCTTAATGCTGAAACTGCATTTGAAGTTTCTGTCTGCTCCCTGCATGAAGAGCAATTCTGTGCTGGGAGTGACTGCAATAATATAGATACAGTTCATAAAAAGAACCATGGGACATAAAGCTGCATGATTTTTGTATTTCCTTTCGTGTGGATTGCTCGAGTCCCATGGACCTGCCCAGCCTGCACAACTTTCCTCCCAGCCTCCCTCTGCTCTGTGAGTCTGGCTGCTGTCTGTCTGTCACTTGGAACTGAGGGCTGGTTTCAAACACCCTCAAGCCTGACTGGTACAACACAGGCTTTTCTCTGAGTGTCATTCACAACACTCATTTAGAGGGGTTTAAATGGAGCCTTGCTCTTACAGACTGAGAGAAGGTAAGGGCACAGGAAGAGTTTATTGTTTTGGCACTTGGCTGCACGTTGCAGAGTGATGCACTGATTAGAAAAAATATATGTTACCAGGAACAACTCAGAGGTTTTTCTGTTAAAACCACTCATTTCTCTGTGCACTGTATAAACAGGCCAGAGTAAGGGACAGTGAAAGGTGCTTAGAAAAGGAAAACACATTTAGCCTTCATGCCATCCTACACAGGACTTCAATACATAAACGCATACAAACATATAGAGGCATCACCAGGTTTCAGGCAAGAAGTAAGAGTCAGTGCATGCAAATTTATATCACCAACAATCCACTCAAACAGCCACCAGCACAGAGCTCCTGGGATGTGTCTGGCTTTGTGGAACCCTGCTGTGCTCATCATGCACCCAAATTCAGAATGCAAACTGCAGGAACTTGCAGATGCAGCCAGTGATCCTCAAGGGCTCCAGTGAGCAATGTGACTTCAGGTACCATCACCTCTACAGCACTGGTCCATAAAAGCTGCACTTTTTGTAAGATTAAAATGTGATCTGGTGTCCCCAGAGGCAAGAGGGGCAAGTTTGTGCCACTGCCTAGCAAAGGTGAGAGCTGAGCTGTCCTCCCTGCCCTCTCTTGTCTCTCTGTTTTGCAGGACTGCCCTGGAGCAGGGAGGTGACCCCTGAGAGACAGGGAAGCTGCAGCAGCTGAAGCCCCTGGACAAGCTACACTGGCAGCACTCTGACAGAGAGAGAATTTCACCAAATCTACATTACCTCTGGTTTTAACAGGAGTTGGATTAGGTTTTAATTCGCATTACATTGCAGATACCTTCCTGTGGGATAACTGGCTAATTGCAAGTCTGGATGAAAACCACAGGACCTCGAGGGTAATTAAAACACTCCAGAAATCAGTACTTACTCTTAGGGACATTACCTTGCTGTTGACACTGGGTGTAAACCACAGGTCCTCCTATTCCTCCTTCAACAGGGCATTAAAATTGGTTGGCAAACATGAGAAGAGCTGAACACTTTAATGCCACTACAGAAAGCTCTGCTAGACATCCTGCTGCTCAGGGTCCAAAGTGTCACTTTTGTTACTGAATTCTTGTTCTGTACTGACCTTTTAGACCACAGCTACAGCTGTGGTGGTACAACACGTTCTCCAGTAATTTGTTCTACCCCAAGCAGGTTGTAGATTATCAATACAGTGTTAGTGTGATTTAATTTTAAATACTATTTGGAGATAGCCTTTGCACTAGCTAAGCACAATGTACCACTGACTGCTGGTTTAACTATGCTGATTTTAGCTGAATTCAACTGAATTAAGAAAGATTCATATCAAATTTGAACCAGCCCCTCCAGAAGCAAGAGAAATAATACTGGGCCCATAAAGAGTTTCAGATCAGTTTGATTATTCTAGCATAAAAACAATGCTAAAAGTAGTTTAGTTGTCAAGGAGATTGGGGAAAAATGGTTTTTTATACATTTTAGAGAAAGGCTTTTGGGGGTTACTCTCTGCCAATGTATCAGTGGATTACTTCTAAATGCTGAAAGTATTTAGAGCTACCTTTAATGAGAAGTGGGCCAAAATTGAAAGAACAGATCTGAACTCTTGAATTTGTGGGTTGGAATGTAATTCTCACACCTATTTATCCAGCCTTGCCAGACTTATTACCCCTACTTGAGCCCTAGGAGTGAACCTACTTTTACAGCTTTGTTTCCTGATCAGATGCACAATTGCAATCCATGTATTTTATGGTTTGGGACTAGGCAGAGCCAAAACCTTGTAGAGCATCATCCCACTCAAGACCAAGTATTCTCATCAGGATCACCTAATATCCCAGCTCTTCTAATTTTTTTGAAGACACTGGTGGGATTCTAACATGATGTAAGTGAAGCACAGCTTGATGCAGAGCCCACACCAGAATCTCCAAACCCTGTCTCTGTCTGCTCCTCCCAGTAGCTGCAACAAGTCTGGAAAAGCAGTTCATGTGATGCCAATCACTCAGGCAAACAAGCAGTGTTAGCAGAATTTGATTTCTGAGCTTTTCTTAACTTTTTTAAGCAGGCTGTTTGTCCCACACACCTTCCAGAAGTTAATTTTTAAGCCAGGAATTATTTTTTTTTTCCAAACCATCCACACGGACACCAGAGCAATCCTCACACCCTTAAAAACGTGGAACTTACAGCGTGTGGGGCTTTTTAAAGTGCTTGAGAGACGTTTGGGGACAGAGAATACACATTCACTGTGAATAAAAGGGAGCTGCTAACCCATACAAACCAATGTAACCTAATCTATCTGCAGCAGAACCCTACTGAACACCTTTGCCTCCTATTATACAATCCTGCCACAGCAATAAAATCAACTGTCTGCAACAGTTTTAGTCCGTTGTATGGTTAATACCAATAATGTTCTCAAAATTGATGTTTAACAGAGTGAACTGATTTGTTAGAGTGTTAACAGCCACAGACTTTAACTAATAAACAGATCATTAACTGCTGGTAATAAACAACTTGCCAGGATCATTTATTATTTAAGAACATACTTTGTCTTAAGAAAAGATGGCCCACTTAATTCTATCTATGACACCTCTCTGGCTCCCATTCAAAGTGGGAGGCACAAATGAAGCTACAGAGAAACTGCTGCACACACTAGATGAAAATTCACAAAAAAATACTGGGTTTCATGAGAAAATACTCACAAGAAAGATCTTAACTCCTTACACTGTTCAATAATACAGTCAGCATTTTTTTCCAAGTTCTTGTTTTTGATACAGACTCTAATTGTACTGCAAGGAATCTAATTTCTAGTTCTGATAAAAACCTGGAACAACTTCATCCTTCTTTTACCCTGTGGGATGGCACTGCAGCAAGCATTTCCTTCTGGAAGTAGCTCTGAATGGGAGATGCTATTTCAGTATAGGAAGAGATTTCATAAGGAAGAGGAAGGCAGTTAAAGGGAAAAACCATGTAAATTTGGCTACAAGAGAGGAAGGATAAAAGGTAGCTTGAAGTCATTCATTCTCAAAAAGCCTTTTAAAAAGCTGAAGAAGTTGTAAATACACTACCTAATTACTGATGATGACCAGAGATTTGGAAGGAACAAAAGAGAGCCCTTGTCTCCCCATGGTTTCTAATCCATCCCGTGTGAAATAAAACAAGGTCACATAAGAAGATACACTTTGCATATTGGAGTGTTCTAATTTTGTCAATATTTGAAGTTCAACAGGGTGGCACTACTGTGGTTTCCTTTTGGTTCTCACTTCTGAAAGAGGTGATGTGGCACGATGCCAATCTGATTGAAAAGCAGAAACACCTCCTAAGGCCGATTATTACAATAAATTTAAGTTACCAAAGCAGCCAGATGAAGATTTCCTAACCTCCCCCCTGCATTGTTTCAATAACCTTATTAGTGAAGCCCATAAAAATACAGCCATATGTTCTGAATAAGAGTGGGAGATGAGGAAGGAGCTCAGTGACAGTTTGCTGATATCCAGATTTTAGATCAAGAATCACAAAATATCAATTTATTTTCCAGTATCTCCTTAGAGCCACCAGCATAAATGATGAGATTATTTTTTTTCTAGGCACAGTGTAAATAGACTGCACGAATACCCCAAAGAAGCTACAGGCTGAATGCAAATGCAAATGCAGTCTCAAGTCTGCAGTGTCAGCCTTTAACAACCCTGCTGAAATGTGCACATAACACTCGAATTGCAGACAGTTGAAGGATGACTTCTTTATGCCAGATCCTTACAAGTGAAGAAATGTCTTTTAAAGAAAATTTTTCATTGCATTTTTTTACATCCCTGTGCAAGCTCAGGAGAAGGCATTTTTAATATAATTGTTAAACTAATTCTGACCTTAAACTAATATAAATTGGCTATTACTTGCAATAAGAAAAAAAACCCTGTATTTGCATGCTGGTTGGAAAAATGCCTCTATTTAATTGCTTGTGGAAGAGGCAATTTGTTTATAGACATACTGTGAAGGAGGAAATTTGGCTCTCCTAGCATGTAATAAGATGCATGGCCCTCTGCCAGGATGCTGGCTATCCCTGGACATTTGGTGTTCCATATACCAAGAATGTGGAATTGCTCTGCCTATAAACTGAGAAGGCTTTTTTTTTTCCAAGGATACTGTAAGACACGATTTTTCTTGAATGAAAAAATGAAAAATTAATGCAACAGTTATGAGGTTGCAGGAGCAGAAACTTTCTTTTTTGTGCCTTTCACCAGTTGCATTAATCAGCTAATGAGGAGTTAAAACAGATTACTTGTTACTCCTCCTTATCCCATTTATGGAAGATGCCAAAAAAAATCTCTTGTTTTATGGGTTTTGAATATAATTCTTCTAAATCAGGGTATTACACAAACCTTTCCACCCAGCAGGATGACTCACATAAATAAGTAATGAAGACTGGGATTTAGTAATCTGTCAGTGACAGTGTATCCAATTAATTCCTCTGTTTATTTAGGTAGGAGTTTTTTGCACTTTATTATCTTCAGTCTGTTTGACCACAGGGGAGAGAAGGTCTTGGGAGAGGGAGTGGAAATAGATTTTTGAAGGGGAGCCATAATTAGCTCAATTCTTGGATTGAGCTCAGGAATGTTGTTACTGCTAAATAGCTCCTTAAATGGAGTATTTATAAACTACAGGCAAAGCTGTAATATTAGAAGAGAAGAAAACCCAAAATGAAATATATTTAGATGCACAAGCCCTAGGTTAATGCCCTGGCATGGTGACATAATCCAGCTCGAGGGACAGGGAAGGAGGAAATGTGTTCCTGATGGGAAATCAGAGCATTGCACAGAGCCCTGCTGGAGCCCACGGAGGGCACCTGGAAACCTTGGAGTTTGGGTTCACCCTGGAGCTGCCCTGAACAGCACCTGGAGGGGCCACACAGGTCCTTCCCCGTGACCCCTGGGCACACCCAGAGGGAATCTGCTCTGCCCTTCAGCCACAGCAATCCTGGGGTTTCACTTGCCCACCCCTTCCCCTCCCTCCTGCCCTCCCCAGCAGCCACCCCAATCACAGCCACCCCCACCAGGAATTTCTGCACAAATGGGTGCAAATGAGAAACCTTTGCCCAGGAGTGGCCAGGCTGCTTTCTGCCTCGGTTTGCAGTCCTCTGGTAGCAGGCAATGGGGCTGAGATCTACCTCAGGATCTCTTCTAGCTACCCTCTCTGAGAACAAAAATGTATTTAACATCACACCCACATGGCCATGCCCTGCCATGCCCTGGACCCAGCCCCATTTATTCAAAGCAGACTTGTTTTTTTTATCAAACACAGACTACATGGTCCAAACCAACTCCCCTGGAAGACATTTGGACTTCAACAGGGACAAATTCAGGACCAAGCTAAATAAATCATTAAGCTATGATGCAGAGGATTTGTGCCAGGCCTCCACACAAGACTAAGTTTAATCATTGCAGATCAGGGTATTTGGGGACAACATCTATTTTGTAACTTCATAAAAAAAAAAGAAAATCAAATATGTGAGCCATGGCTTGTCCAAAATTTCAAATTATTTTCCACATTTAAGAATTTTTCATAGAAGAACTTTGCTTGTAATGTAGTATTCCAGTGAAGCTTGTTAAATGCTTTTCCAAGTCTATGTGATCTTTATTAAAAAATTATAACACTGTATCTTGGACACAAGGAGAAAAGAAATAATCTCTTTTTCACATTAAGCTCTTGAAAGCTTGCAATAGTGGAAAATAAATCTTAAAAACCCTCTCTCAATTTCCATTCAATATATCCTGTTTCAAACACAGAGAGAGTTGTCTCCTAAAGGTGCTGCAACACATTTATAAATTGCAGCAATACTGTTTCCTTGACATATCCATTTCAAATACAATAAAAAACTTAATGGGCTTAACTGCTTGGAAACTTAGTTGTAAAGTTTAATTTAATGGAGCAAAACCCAGTGTGTTAATATATTAAGAGTGCAAAACAAAATGAGGGGAAATGGAAAACAGAGACATAGGTAAGATGTAGGCATAGAAATGAAATCAAAGGAGCAGAGAAAGAGAGAATCAGTGTTTGCAGCTGGCTGCAGCTGGCTGGGTGAGCCTGTGATCCCAAAGTGGGCAAGCACGCTCCTCACAGAGCCTGCAAAGGGACCCTGTGCTGCTGGAGCCCCCACAAGGGAGGGCTGAGACAGCCTGGGAGCCCCGGGGCTGCATCCCAGCATGGGAAAGAGCTTCCTGCTGGCCACACCAAGCAGATAATCCCAAAAGCTTTTGTACTGTCACTGCAGCAGGGTTTGGGCACAAGGAGGGCTCTGGTGGCAGCCTGGCACAGGGTGCCCCTTCCCTGGCACCAGCAGCCAGCCTGGCTGGGACCCCCACCACAGCCTTCAGCGTGTTATAAATTAAATCAGACAGCTAGGTCTGTTGGATTAGCAGCAATTTAATATTAAAAAATAAATAAAATTGAGTATAATTAAGTATAATCAGGGTTCCAATAAGCATAAGCCAAACCAACCAGGGTACAGGGAGGGTTTTCCACCCCACCCCACGTATGAAACAGAATATTTCATATTTCCTTTATATACTATATATTGTTGCATATTCATGATGCTTCTCATAAATTTCCTCTCCCTTTTGATTCCTGAAATCAATGTCATTAAGCTCTATGGCTCATACTACACTTGTTGCCAGGGGGTCTTCTGTCTCATTTCAGTGGTCTTTAGATGAAGGTCTTTAAAGTCTTCCTCCCTGTCTTCTAGATAACCTCACAAGCTGCACGTGCATACTAAACTTAGTGTTCATTAGAAAAGATTCATTATGATATCACTACTTGGACTCCATACCTGGAGTAATCCTGACTTGGTCCGTTCTCAAGGTTGTTTCTATCTTAAGACATATTTTATCTACATCCTGTATCCTGTTAGAAGCATCTGAAGCAAAGCAGCCTATCTGTTTTATAACTCCAATTACACACATTTCCTATATTCTCTATAGCAATATTCTTCTAATTATTACAATGTAGCACGAATCATTTATCACAAGCACCTGCACCCGAGGGAGTGGGGACACAGAGGTGCAAAATTCCTTTTCTGAAATACAGATACCTACAGGTGCATTGGTGTGTAGAATCACAGAGCACTCTGAGCTGGAATGGACCCACAGGGATCATCAGAGTCCAACTTCTAGCACAGCACCATCCCCAAAAGCCACACCTTGTGCCCCAGAATATACATATATATACATAGATATATCTACAGAATTTGTATATATATGTGCAAATACAGATATACAGAATTTGTATATATGTGTATATACATAGATATACACATACAGAATTTGTATATATGTCTGTATATATAGATATACACATAAATACGAGGAAGGTTTCTCCTACAATATTCCCTTTGGCCATTTTATTTAAGATAAAAAACCTAATGGGGGAAGGAGGAAGAGGGGTGATGGGAATTGAAAGCCAGCTTCCTATTTGATGTTTGTGAAACCTGATGAGTACAAAGAACTTGGCATTTCTGATTTCCTCTGAGGAGCTCTTGTAATAAATACAGTAGGTAGACCTTTGTGTATGCCAGAGAAAATTATCAAACCCCCATAGCCAGCTCTGTTTGGTTTGGCATTGCCTATGCTACAATTCCCGTTTTAAAAACAAGCTATAATTATATTGGTAGAAAAAAAAAAAACAGTAGAAGAGCTATATTTTGTTTGAAACTAATTCTACTCAGATATTTGAATTTCTCTGTTTCTAGCAAAAAATATTCTTATATTATTATTATTATTATTATTACTATTATTTCAGTAACTCCCCTTCACTTGCAAATAAAAAAAATCAGACCTGCATGGCTGAAATTCACCACATAGTTGTAAAAACTTTATCTGATATAGATGCATGAGTATAAATAGAATGTGGCAGAATCATGAGCAGAGTTGGGTATTGATTGGTGTAATATAAACACACACAGCTGAATAAATGTTGAAATAACACACTGTAGTAATTTATGAATTTTTCAATCAAAAGTTATTTCCGAATTGTTTATGTATTTGAAGACCAACACATTCCTGCATGTTTATCATTTGCAAGCATGTTCTTTTTTGTGCTTCTTGCTGACTGTTATTTCTGTTGGATGACAAACCACCTTGGGTACATGGTATTGCTTTTACTCTGTTATTGGAGAACAGCAAACAAGCCTTGCAGGATCCAATAAGAAGAGTTTTAAATTCTATTTTTTTTGTAAACCCTTTCATTAACACAAATGATTGTGATCAATTTTTACTGAAGAGGAATTAAAACATTTCAAAGCATCCTTCAAGTGAATCTGTTATATTTATCACCCCTCCCCACCTATTCCTTAGCCATTCCCATGCACTCTGTGCACACAACCAAAATTAAAAATTTTCCTATCATGGTGCATGACTGAAGAATTTTTCAATTTTACAAGCACAGATTAAGTACCAATTATAAAAATTATTTCATGCAAAATTCTGCTAGTATTTCTATATGTTATATTGTTAGATGTAGAAATATACCAGGGCATAAATCTATATTGACAATAAAAATACCCTGTTCCCATCTGGTTTTGTGGACACTTCTACCTGTAAAGTCAGTAGCATGTCAGTAAAATCTGGAGTAGCAAACATAAAAGTCTAAAAATTTATGTTTTGTAGTTTTAGATGTAACTGTGCACATATATATACATACACATAACTATTTAATATATTTAAACTTATTAAACTTTTTTTTTAATCCAGAAAGTTTATAGCCAGTCTACTGTCAGCTTCAAAACTCAGAAGTTCTTGGTCAGAACCAAAGACAGGTAAGTTTAACTTTAAAATTGAATTTAAATGTATTTGGCCTTTACCTTTGCTTTAAGTCTTTAGGGCTCCAATTTTCAAAATTTTCTCTGCAGCTACAAGTTCTACAGGCACTGCTTTTCAATAAAAGCTGAGAATCACAGGTAATAAGATGTCTCCAGGAGTCGGTGCTTTATGGAAAGACACCAAATGTCATGAGACTTGTAATAAAAGGATGAATGTTGGAAGCACTGCTGCAGTCTTGCTTTCAGAATGTGATTCTTGTATCACACCAAAGAGTTCATGCTAAACCAATTTTTTCATATTAATACCTCTACAGCTGGTACTTACACTGGCACAGTGACAGTTCTTTGGCTGGTTTTTTCATACCAGAGCAATTTACATAGCCATGACAGCAAACTTCAGTTGCCAAAACTAAGAATAAATCAAAGATTGAGGATGGGAAAGGGACCATTTTTCTGAAATCTGATTCTTCTCCCACTTGCTATGGCTTTGATCTGACTTTTTTATCCTGAGGTCTTACCTTACATGACCTTTCTAAGGTAGAAGCACAGCATTTCTTCTAAAAGAAGACAAGTGCTTTGTGGGTGGCAATATTTTCCCAGAAAGGGAAAAAGTTGCAAGCATCAAGCCAGGAAAGTGAAGGAAAGGACGTCACACATTGGAGCTCTACAGACAATAAATTTATTGTCAATAATCAGGTTCAAATAGCATCACCTAGGGAAAAATTCCCAATGGAATCACAGTGTGGAGGAGAAAACAAAATTGGTCACTCATGTTCTGACATTTTTATGAATTTAATTTAAGGTGACAAGAAGAGACCTAGTAAAAATGGCTGAATGCCTACCAAAGGGAAAAAACAAATAACCTGAAAGAAAATGAAACACTTTTTTTCAGAAGGGAGTCTTTCATGGCTGTTGGTGTGTTTCTATGTTCCAAGCTAAAAGTATTCCTACCAACAGATCAGTATAAGGGACAATAAGAAAAAAACAGTCACAGAAACATTTGGAGTAGTCTGATCTGAATTACTTTTAGATTAAGAGTGACATTGACGTCTGAACTGAAAACTGAACTGCACTGAACTGAAGGTAATTGGGGCTCTCAGTTTGATGAATTTCTTTTGTGATTCTGAGCAAGCCAAGTGATTTAGTATTTACTATATTTTTTTTACTATATTTTTAAGCCCAAATTTGCAGAGAGAGATAACATACTGCTGCATGGAGAAGACATCTGATGCCTTCAGAAGGGCATCCAGCCTTCTTTAGCAGCACTACTTTTGTGTTCAAAAAATTGTCCTGGCACTACCTTCAGTAAAGATCTCCCATGAGAAGTGCCTAGAAAAGGGGTTCCTGTCCCTTTGTGCAGGGCAGGCCCTTGGGTACCAGAACAAATAGATCAGGGGTTTTGTTATAAAGCACTGGCTGTGCTGCATCTTTCTGTGGAGTCTTTAGTTTTGCCTGCTAATCCCAGAGGCAACACGTGCTGGGTACCTACTCAGCAGCCCAGGGGTTATCAGGACACTGCTGCTCTGCCTTCTCTGAGGTGTCAAAAGGTGTCAGAGGGATCTTCTCAGCAGCCTTGGAAAGCTGAGAGAGGGAAGGCTCAATATCCACTGAGCAACAAAGGATGGGACATTCCCCAGGGAAGTTCTTGACACAACTTTCAGGAATAATGTCCTTAAAAATTTGGGAAAAGCTAACAAGGAAAAATAAATGAAAGCACCTGAAGGACTTGTGATGCACTCACTAAGAAGCAGAGATTATTTCAAGGATATAGTGGGCATTGCTCTGAACTACCCAGCCTACCAAACTGGTAATTTTATTGCTGAAGTAAAATACAACCTCCAGATATGCCAGGCCTTTGGTTTCCACTGGATGGAGCAATGGATTTACATCCTGACAACTGCAGTGAGGTCTGAGGTGTTTTTGAGCTCCTAGGTAAGCAATCAAATGCATCACTTCTCTAGTAGGAAAAATTGATTTAGTCTGTGCAAGAAGCCATTGCAAATCTCGAGCCATGACAGAGATGGGTTTGAAAACTCTCAGATGAACCAACTGAAATTTTCTGGTGGACAGGAACTATTGGCATCATGAGAAGCTGTTAAAGGTCCACGTGAACAGATCCTGGATCCAGGAGGAAAATCAGGCTCTGTGGAAGAGCACAGATCAGCTAACATTGTTTCACAGCAATCTTACCTAAAGTGACTGTGCATTCTTGGTTTAGCTGGGGCCAATTTTAGGGCAAGGACCTGCAGTGCATTGCAATTGTATGAGCCACACTGAACTCTGGTCAGAGCACCAAGTTTCTGAGAATTGTAAAAGCCTGAGTTACTGTTGATCAGACTGGATTTTCTCTTTTTTTTCTGACTAGCTGTCTGGAATTTTCTGAGTGACTGAATAGCCAGCCATTTTCTCAAGTGAATAAGTCAGAGCAGATTCTAAGATGCTCCACTTTAGAAATTACTATGATCACTGGATATAAAAAAACTCTTTTCTTGGTAAATAGTGGCTTTTCTTAGAGGCATAATTCTGAGTATCATTTTACTCTTGGTGATGATTAAATTTTCAGATTTCGACACCTTAACAATTGACCTTGATCAAGGTTCTGAATTGCCCATCATATGAAAAGAGCTTTAGACACCAAGCAATTATTTAGTGATAGCCATCAGGATAAATATTCACTGAAAGGAAAAATAGAATGAGTGCACATCTCAAATAGCAAGTGCAAAAAATATAATCAAAGTCAAAACTTAATTTGCATGTGTCTACAACTCCACACTATAACTTTTCCCACCACAATTTCCATGTATTGGAACATGGCAAAGGTAAAATTTAAGACTTCAAGATAAAATTACATCTTTTCAATAGCTATCATGAAAAGATGAGGAGCTGAAATCTAATGTCAAATCAAATTAAAGAGTATTATAGTGCAAATTCCATTTGCATTTTGCACATTTTAGTACCTTGACTATGTACAAGCTAAAGAGACAACATTCCACTTAGACACAGATACTTCTGAAATCTAAGAAAAAAACACAGTGCACTTGCTTCTTTTCACAAGCAACTGTGGTGTATTCAGCTAGAGCCAGGGTATCTGTTAAATTTGTTACATTTGGAGAAAGCTGATTACAGATTCCATGTCCTTTTCCTTGTGAAAGAAAGGTTTGTGAGGTTTCAAACTGAAATTCTTCTGGGTGAAACAAAAACTCCAAAACCACTAAGAAAGAATTCAT
The DNA here is from genome assembly GCA_013400775.1 of Chaetops frenatus. Lineage (NCBI taxonomy): Eukaryota > Metazoa > Chordata > Aves > Passeriformes > Picathartidae > Chaetops > Chaetops frenatus. The sequence continues at coordinate 88,178 of VZTR01033423.1, read as the reverse complement.
GAAAAAAAAAAAAAAAGTCCTGCCCATGTGTCAAAGAGGCTTTTAAATATTTAGCATAACAGAAGGAAAAGAAGAAAATATGACTCATTGGACATTATGGATCATCACAATATCTTTCTATAGCTCAGCAGAACTTCTCCTTCACTTCTCTGGGCAGCTCAAATCCTTTCCTTTGAGTTCTTTCTTTTGGCTTGGATTCAAATAATCTGAGCAGGAACAAAGACTTCTTTGAAAATGAGGATGAGAATGCATCACATTGATTATCTTTTTTTTTTCTGTAAAACCTCATCGTAATGGGCACCTAATTAACATAACCCATGGTTTTTAGATCCTGCACAAGTTCTCTCTATCAATGTTTTGCCTGCTGTCAGCTGAGCTTTGCAACAAGGCATCTCACCTATCAGTCCCAAGAAGTGAATAAAGTTTTAGCAAAGTTTATCTGCAGGACCGTATACAGCCAGCCACACAGCACACAAACTAATATTTATGCTTTGCATATGTTGAAATTTATCATCCATCTACATTTATTCTCACTTTTCCCTAGTGACTGGTTGTACTAGTAGGTTTAATCCACTTAATCTCTGTCTCTCAGTGTCTGTGCCTGTAAAATAAGACAGTGAGGCAAGGACAACCATATTACCTACTGCATGGTCTGTAAGACTTATGGAAAATTCCTAAATGTGGGACATTTTCTGCAGAAAACAAATGGCAGGGTCTGCTTATGGTGTTTAGCTGGATATGCTAACAATGTGCACAGTCAAACTCTGCAAGGTTGAACCATTACAAGAAACATTCAAGTTCAAGAGTTTGTCCTTCTAAACTGATTTGTTAGAGTTTGTTTTTGTTCATTTTCACCAGTCACAAGAATTGCTTCTAAACATTTAAAAAGTGTATAAACTAACTTTTAATTCAAAACACTCCTGCAGAAAAAGTGCCCAGGGAAAATAGCTATTCCATGCACAACAGTGACACAGTGACTTACAATGACTAATTAATGAGAACACCTGGAGTATCTTTCAGAGCTAAACTGGAAACAAAATACTGGAGATTAGGTTTTCAAGCTACTGGTGGTCCCAACTAATCTCTTTCAGGTGTAAACCACAGTGTACGTGGAAAGCAAATTCTGACTCATTCCTGCGAGACAGGAGGTCTTCAGGCTAATAATTGCAGTATGTAGTTTCCATAAAATTTACGAGGTTGGCTTTAAATTTTAGTAGTGGCAGGCCTGCAATAAATGCCAATGAGGTCCATCAAAATGAGTATTTGTGTGTGTCCTCATAAAAATAGATCAACCTTTTTAACAGACTCCATGCAGAGGAATTTGTATAATTACAACACATATCTACAGCTTTAGAGTCCTTTCCACACCAAAACCAACATGCTAAGTCATAAATGCAGAGGAAAAATAAACACAGGAACATAATAAAAGAGATTTGGTTGGGTTAAGCCGCTCTCTCAGCTGCCATGCTGTAGCTAAGAGAATTTCCACTAGGGGTGGGCAGAGGGATTATTTTCCCTGTTTGTCAGCTCTCCCCTCACCTTTGCCTCTCGCACTCTTGGGGATGGCAAGCAAGCCTGTTCACATCAAGGAAAGGAAAGGGACAAGCAAAAGGGAGGAAGGGTCCCACCACACACACAGACATTCATTTCCAGACCATGCATTAACTCTTCTCATGCTGGTCTTGGTGGAAATGCTCACCAAGGAATGAGAGGTGCTAGGCAGCCCGAAAGAAAGGACAAACCAAGTTTGCATCCTGTGCATTGTGTCTGTAGCTCGCCAGTTCCACGGTCACAGCTGAACTGCCAACTCCAAGCAATAAAATATGGTTTATGTCTGAGATTCCCCACCATGCCAAGTTTCCACAGAGTTCAGCTGAAGTGGAGAGGAGGTTATGATTCATTCACTGCTTCTCTCCCCAGCCCAGCCACAGCCCTGATCCTCATGAATTATCCACCAGCAGGGAGGAACTGGAGTGTTGTGTGTCTCACACAGTGCTCATCCAAGGCTACCTCTGCTGCCAGGGACAGACCCACAGAGCAGGCAAGCAGGGGTGCCTGGGAGGATGAGGGGCAGAAGCCAGGGAAAATGATGCTTGGGGGCCTGGATGCATTTTAGGATAGTGCTCTTCCTAATAAGAGTGGGACAGGGGTTTATAGGTGTCTGTACTTCTAAAAGCACAGATGGGCATTTAGTGAGATTTTCAAAAATTCCTATGACTTTTATAGGAGTTAGGAGATGTAAAAAGCTCAAGAGGAGCCTCTCTACACCTTTAGTTTTGAAGTATTTTTAAAGGGTCTGGTCTAAAATCAGCCAGTGCTTTCCAAATTGGCCTTGTTATTGAGCAATTTCCATTGCCATAGCATTGCATTGTTTTAAATGGACTTTGTGGATTCCACTTTTGTGTAACAGCCAGGAAACAGAGACTGAGTGTGGGACTCAGTTTGATTTATTTTAGGCATCTGAAAATGAGGGGTGAGAATCTCAATAGGTAGCTGATCTACCTATTGAGAGAGCAGAGACACTGGAAAGGGATGAGTCTACCCCAGGAGATGCCTGTCTCTCTCCCTTGACCACAGAGGGAGCACAGGCAACAAACACAGATTAGACATCTAATTCACAACAGCTGAAGGCAGATGAGATGAATTCCTCCTCCTCCTCCTCCTGCAACTTAGCCAAAGGCACACAGAAAACAATGGGAGAGCTGAACGCTGAATTCAGCCTCCCAAACCTCCAGTCAGGGTTTAATGACTGAACTGAGCTTCCCCCTGGAGAGGAGGTGTTGGAGACCCTCTGCCAAAACAAATCCAATTGGTACATGGTGGAAAGCAATGAGAGTTGTGCTGGCTAATGAGCACAGAGCTGGGAGCTGGAGGGAACAAAAGGGTCATAGCCAAGCTCAAAGGCTTTCCCCACAGGTGGAACAGCTCACCAGAGCTGTGGCACCACAGACAGGCAGGGGCTGCAGGCAGCCAGGGCAGTACAGAGGAGCAGGACCTCCTGGGCATGGGTCCTGGCAGCACCAATCCAAAAGCACACCCACCCTCAGCCAACCAGCTGCTCTAGTTTTCTCATGACATATCTATCTCACTGCACCGATCAAGGTCAGAAAGCAGGCATTTTTTCTCTTAAAAATATAACTGTTAATAATAAGGAAGAGTAACTGGCAATACTTCAAAATCCTAGTGAAAGCTGAAGATAATCTGAAGTTTTGCAATACAGCACAATGCTAAATCACAGTGAGACACATGAAGGAATCACTCTTATAAACCAGTGCAAACAAATAGTATTTGTATTAAAAGTTTCTGTTTTAATTGAAGTTTTCATCTTTTTTTTCATGTCATCTATTTGCTACTCATTCTGATGAGAAACCTGTTCTCCCACTAATGAACTCTGAGCCTTATGATGAAAAGGGTTTTTAAAAAGCTTAAGAGGAGATGTTATTTCTTGAAAGATTTCTTACACTGCCTTCCAGTTTTTAAATAACAAAAAATAACCTATAGCACAACTGCTCATTATAAAACCAGATGATTCAAAAAGCAATTGCTTCAAGAGTTACAGTAGGAAGATGTAAATTGCTTCTAGTGGCTGTGAAAGGCAAGGGAAGCCTTTCAGAGAATCTCTTAATTATGCACAGCTTCTTGCTCTCCTTGTGCTGTAGGTGTTGTCCTGGCACTCCTCAGGCTCCTCCCCCCTCACGCCTTTTCAGTGGCATTTGAGAATAAAAAGCAGTGAAGCATCTACAACAGGCACAGAGTTTTGCCTTGATGCTGAGGTGGCTGGCAAAGCCCTGGCTGGTGCCAGTCAGGCCAGGCCAGGCCAGGCCAGGCCTTTCCTCCAGGCCTGGCTTGTGAGATCCCAGGCACAGCACAGGCTGCAGACTCCTCCTCCAGCTCTGGGGTCTGCAAGCAGCCAGATGGCTTTGCCAGCAGATTTATTATGGTCTTCTCAACACTTATTATGGTCACACTGGATCTCAGAGGCTGAGTGTGATGTGCAAGCACTCTTGTTGCAGTCACAAACCCAGCAACCAGCAGTTTAATGTTATCTGTGCTTCAGTTTTTCTTGTGCCTCTGTGTGGCTTTGATGTTCTGAATGCTCTTGGGCACAGCAGTACCTGGCCAATGCCTCTTCAAGGTGCAACTGCAACCCCCTGTCTCCACTCCAGCCTTGCAAACAGCTGGAAAATTTACTCCTCTTTTAACTTTCTGCAGGACAGTTTGCTACACAAAAGCTTTGGCAGAGTTTGTGCTAGCTCTTGTCAACACATACAAGTGGGCAGAGGATTCATGAAAAACCCCAGAGAGTTTATGAAAAATTAGACAAAAAGCTGTCAAGTAGACAAAATAGCATTTCACTTTTGGACCCAAATAGCTAAACAAACATTGTGGCCTTGTGGGTTTTTGCATAAGAAGGAGCTGGCGGCGGTCAGGTGTTCCCTTGGCCAGCCTGAGGAACCTGTGGTGCCCCATGCTGAGGGAGGCCAGCAGTCCAGGAGCCAGCTCTCACACTGCTGCCCAGCTAGCACCTTGCTGAAAACCTTGTCCCTCCTCTCACCTGCTCACAGACCTGACCCTGACACCTGTATTGGCTGACAAAGCTCTGAATCCTTTTCCCTCTTTTCCTAGGTTATTTTCCCTGCTGCTCCTCCCCAGACACCCAACCAACCACCAGCAGCACCCCAGGCCAGCCCCAGGTGTTGTTTCAGCAACCTTTGCCCACATTTGTTTCTGAGAAGTCCTGAACTTAGGCCACAGTGGCAGAAGGGTTCAAAGCAAAGCCCATCACAGAGCAGGATTTCAGCCCCACTGTCTGGCACCAGCAAGGCAATGCCATGGTGCCTGTAACCTAAGCAAACTGGGTGCTGTGGCAGGATGAATTCTCACCTATTCCACTCCCTCATTAACCTACCTTTCCATAACTAATCACAGAACTAACTCTGAGGCAATAGGGTATGTCCTAAGTGTGTGTAAAGAATTATTCTCTTTTAATTGCTATATATCCAGAGCAGATTTGGCTTAATTAAATAACAGTATTGTAATTTTCACAGCTCTGTACCTGTCCAGCTGGTTGCAAGCTGCACTGTTTGCTGTACATGAAAAACCATCACCTCTCAGTACCATTGTTCCTTTGAGGTGAGATTTTCCCTCCAGTACATTCTGGAACTTACTGGTAGATCAATAAAACAGCTCACTGTGTCTCCAGATCCTAAATTCCTTTTTTTTCTTTTATGTAATTATACAAGTAATTAAACATTGTACCTGCAGCACCCAGTCATGAAAGAAGGACACAGATTCCCCACCATTAGGAGAACAGCTGAGGCCCCCAAAAGGAGAGCCCATTTATTTTTGATACACAATTTTATAGGGTTTGCAAAGTGTGAGAGGATTGGAAGATGAAATCCCACCTCTCAACCAGACTGGTGAAGTGAGCAGTCACTCAGCTTTCCTTCTCCAGGAGGGAATGGAAACAAACCATTGTTTTTAGTACAGTGCATGAGAAAATCTGACTCGAATATAGAAACTTTTCAGAAGACTTTCAAAAAAAGGGTGACAATTAAATATTTTTTCTGATTTTTTGTTTAAATGCCATGTGTTTTTCAGGAGATCTGAAAGCTTTTGAAAGATGCCTGGTGATCAGCCTGACAAGAGCCAGCAGGTCGTGTCTGTAGAGCCAGGCAGAGAGCTCAGGTGCTTCCACCACCAGGGAAACCCTTGGTGAGAAGGATCCAAAATCCAACACTCCAGCAGTGGGTTTTCCCCTAGAGCTGCCATCACAGTGCCAATGCCCATGGCCATTTTCAGCCACACAGGTTTTACACCTGAAATGGTGTAAAGGAGCAGGAGAGGAGGCCTGCTGTCCTGTCTAACAGGTTGTACACACAAAGCCATCAGAGTTGCTCACTCACAGCCTGGAGTGCATTTTAGCAAGTGAGCCAAGGATGAAAGGTTTTCTGTTCCCACTGGAACCCCTCAGAGCCATCCATTCACCCCATCATATGTTCACTATCGGGAACTGCTCTTCAAAGCTGAACAAAAACTACTGTGCTGCATATAATTGATAGAGTTAATTGTGTGCAGCATATTTCCTCTACCCTAAATATTCCCAAACACCATTTGTTTCTGGATTTCACTGTTCTCTTGACTAAAGAACAGCTACATTATTGTTTCATCTGTAGCCCAACTGTTTTCTTTACATTTTTACCACTAAATTGAATCTACTGCCAGTAATCTAATTTACATTTAAAATGCACAATATGCCAACATGACCAGACTTCAATAAAATTTTTACTAAAACTCATAAATGCCTTGATTCTGGTGTTTATAGAAATTTTAGACTGTTCATTCCCTGAATGTTATGTCGCTAGCATCCTGAAATCATTCCCATATGAAGCAAGAAACATTCTTAGATTCATGCTGTGTCAGGAAACACAAAATATAATGTCACTAGCCATTGCTCCCAAAATCAAAGATTTGTTATCTCCCAACAAAATGATTTGGGTGGCGTGTCCAGCCTGCAGTAACATGAGATATTAGCTCCACTCAGCTGCTTTTGTTATTGACACAGCACACCTTGTTCCCTGCATTTCAGATTACAAATATTTCTTGCCGTCTTTGCCTCGTTTATTTTTTCTTCCTGTGCACACAATTGCTTGGTTTGAAAATATTGCAGAATTCTTCAGGTGTCTTATGAGCTCTCTCCATCACCACTGCATGTACCTGACAGTGCCAGGGAAGGGCATTTCCTAGAGGTTTGGATTACATTTTCGGTTGGATACTGATTGTCAAATTTGGAATTTCAGCAAAACAAAATTCATCTGAGGTTCAGGTAAAATTGGAACAAGGTTTCAGGGTGGTCTTTTTGGTGTTTGTTTGGGGTTATTATGGTTTGAGGTTTTTAATCTGAAAATGGATTATGCAGTAGACACAGTTCATTTTTGTACTTACTAAACATTTTGATTTCTTTTTTGAAAACAATATTTGCAGGGGTATTAGGCTAAGGAGAGTTTTTAAAAGAAAAGTTGGAAGCGAAGAATACATTTGCTTCCTATTAAAACTCTTTTTTCTCTTGCTTTGAGACAAAAGTGGTGGGATGTGTGCAGGCAGGCACATGTTCATACAAAGGGAATTGGAAAGGGTTGGGTTTTTAGAGTCAAACCCTCATTACAGCCCCAAGCCTGTGTGAGCTCAAGAAGCATTTGGACAATGCTTTCAGGCACAGGCTAGGACTCCTGATTCCTGGCAGGGCCAGGAGTTGGACTCGATGGTCCTGGTGGGTCCTTTCTAACTCAGCAAATTCTAGGATTCTATGATTTCCCTTTTTTCCTTTTGTTTTCATTTCTTATTTTGCTTCAGCAATCGAACGAATTATAAATCACTTCTGAATTTCTACTCATAGCACTTATTTATATCCTTCAGCTAGCTTTGGATTGTCCAAATCCATTCTTGTTTGGCTGCCCGTGCTTGTCAGAAATTCACCAGCTGTAGCAATGTGAGGATCAGTGGCCACCTCTTCAGCACAGTCCCAGCTGCAGCCAGTGCCCATAAGCTGTGATACTCTGATCCAAAGGCATTTGCTTACTTAAACTTATTTATTGTAGAATCATAGAACCTAAAGGTCACCTGCTTCCAGCCCCTCTGCCAGAGGCAGGAGTGGGTTTGACCAGACCAGTTTGCTCAGAGCCCCACCCAGCCTGGCCTTGAAAACTTTCCAGGGATGGGACATCTGCAACTTTTTCTGAGAAACTTCTTGCAGTGCCTTACCACCCTCACAGTAAAAAAAAATTCTTACTAATATCTAATCTAAAGCTTTCATCTTTTAGTTCAAAATCATTCTCTCTTGTCCTATCACTAACTGCCTCTGTAAAAATCCTCTCACCCTTTTTTATAAGCCCCCTTTAAGTACTTAAGTCTCATTTTGCAGTTAAGGTCAAATAGGAATTCTTGCCTCCTTGCACGTGGCTGAGAGAGCACACTGGGCCATATATTACTTTATATCTCATTTTGAAAATTCACTATTCATATGCTGTTATTGCCCTGTGGAAGGAAGGGGAAAGGGTAATCAAGAGTTTGTCCAATTCAGAGTGGCAAAAAGCTGAAGAGATGTGAACTAAGACACAGGCTCCTCTGTGCTTTGATATTGGCATTAGAGCTGCTTTAGGTAGAAGACAAGATTGCAGCTGTTTCCTCCAAGGACAAATCAGACTCCTCTGGGTATATTTGCTATCTCACATCTAAATGCACATAATCAGCTTGCAGAAAACCTGTCTGTATGTTATATTGCTTCAAAATCTCAGTTCAACCATTGTGCTTTCATATATTGGAGCTGAGCATTGAATTTTAAGGGGTCAAATTCTGCACTTGGGTGCATGCATCTGAAAGACATGGCTTAGTTCTGAATAAAGAAAAAAGTGAGCACAACTAGTTTTATGCACAACACACCATTGTATTCTTCTCTCAGGAAAATTTTAACGGGATTTTTGTGTACAATAGGATTGCTGCACTCCAGGGTGCAACTATTTATGTAAATATAATCATGCTATTTATGTAAGAAATTCAAAAGTTTATAGTAAGAATCAAGAACAATTTCATCCTGAAGGAGTAATCATTTAATTGAGAATGCAGAGTTAAGGTTTAATATTTCCTTTTTTCCCCTCTCTGAGTGGTTTTTGCTAGCATTCTTACTACACTCAGAGTTACATAAAGTAAATACACATTGTAGCCAAGGCAGAACTGCTGTGCCAACAGAAAGCAATACCCCACACCTGCTGAGAAAATCCCCTTTCTCAGTGCCTTATTTTTGCAAAAGCCCTTGTTGGGACACGGGAGCCCTTGATTGTCCTGCCTGATTGGCAAGCACCACAACCTTCCTGAAAACTGAAGCACCCTGCACACTGCTGGGAGAGCAACACCAGACACTGAAATTCATGTTTAGAGCTACCCAGGAGACAGCACTTTGGGGGGTTTTAGCCAACTTTTACGATTTTAAATTTCAAGTGTATGCTGTTATCTACCTAGTCTATGCAACAGCACCACAAACCCGATCCCTGTTTGCTCTGAGTCCCAGTGTGAACACGACACAAAGTATGAGGTCCAGTTGCTGAAAACCCTGCACTTGCTCCATTCACATCCTGGGGACCAAGCTGCCCTGCTGTGGCCTCTGTCCCCCCTGCAGGATGTCAGTGGTGATGTCCCTGGACCTTAAAATGTTACCCTGAACACAGGATTGACAGATGGAGACCTTCCAGTATCTGGGGAGAACCGCAAGGCAAAAAGCCTGGAGGGTGTTAAACCAAAAAGAAGTTCCTTCCTTTCTAACCATCTGCAGACTTCAGTCTTGGTGTAAGTTTTCCAAACAGGGCATTGAGGAAATGTTACATTAAAAGTTTTAAGAAGAAATGTGCTAACCCCACCAAGGGACAGAGTCAGACAATGCTTGAAAACAGAGAATCCATCCTTAGAGCAGGACTCTATGGATGTCCAGTTACTAAGGGGTTATTGGGAGGAAATTGAGTGCTTGTAAGAACTTAATGGATTTAATAGAAATGCATTAATAGAGAAAAACTCACTTTTTCAGAGGATCTAGACTGCCACTTGGGCATGAGCACTAGTAGTGGAAGCAGCTGCTGAAGATTACTCCAGCTATAATAAACTATTGGTCCAAGGGCAACATGTGACAGAAACGTACAATAAGATTGGTTTGGAAATTTTTGCACAGACTGTGAAGCCTAGCAGAGACATTTCCTAAAAAAACCCCTACAGCAGTAGTCTAAATTTCTGGATAAATTTAGCTAAATGACATGTTTCAATACAGTCAGCTTGAAAAGTCAGACATCCAAACTCAAAGTGCATAGGTCTCATTTGTGAGCCTGGGAAATGGTGACTCTGGAGGGCTTTGGGGAGCTTTGTGGATATTCAGACAAACATCATCTCCACCACTGACTCTAAAGGGCTAGTCCTCCTCTGGAATGGACAGTGGCAGGGCAACTGAATGAGAGGTTGTAAAATCCTGTGCCTGGGCACCCAGACAGCTCAAAGTTGTCCAAGCTCCTTCTGCCAAGTGGCCATCCAGGCCACACACATATGATGACAGGCTTTGTCAGGCTTGGAGAGGAAAACTGTACAAGAAGAATCCTGGCATTTAAATCTCAAAATGAGACCCTTTCACCTTGTGAGGGGATGCAAACTCTGCAGGAGAAAACGGATACGGGAATGTCACCGTGCTGTGGGAGGCCTTCTAACACTGCAAACTGAAAACCAAGATTAGAAGGTTGGGTTTTGATTTTTTTTCCCCTAAAATATATGCTGTAGCTCAGCTAACGTTGTTGCTGGCCTTGGAAGGGCAGTCAGGCAGTCACAGTGCATTATCCCAGTGGTCTCCCTTGGCTATGGAAACCCCTGAAGACAAGCAAAACACAAACAATGTGCCCCAGGCTTATTTTGTTAAAAACCCAACAATTTCAATATACACATCCCATCATTCATTTGGCTTCTTGCCTAGTACACCTCCTTGTCCTGCTGTCAGTCTACCCCAGGGCCAGGGGCAGGGACACTGGCATGCCCAGCACCCCATTCCAGCCCAGCACACCTTCACACCCTGAGAGAAGGGCTTCCAGCATCAAAGCCTCAGCCTGGGGCCATTCCCCTGAGCCAATGATTTGATATTATTGTGAATCCTGTGACTGTTGTGTAATCTGCAGACTGAAAAATTCGCCATGAGAGTCAGAAGAAGATTCAGATTTATTGTCTGTGAAATGCCCGTGTCCTAAGGAGGCAGAGGAGTCTTTCCAGGTTGTTGGTGTTAATGAGCCTGACACAAAACCAAACATTACTGGCTCTATCCAGCAGAGGGAAGCAGCAAAAAGAGACCTATGTTGGTTGGTTTGTCATTTTAACAATCACATAATAGAATAACTAGTTACTGCCTAAAGAAATATATTCAGAAAAGGTAGCTACAGCAAAAGTCCCGTCAGGCAGATTTGTTCACTTCTACCCAGTGACTAAGACAGTAAAAGTGGGACATTTCATTAGACAGAGATGTTTCCTCTGAACCTGTTGAACACTTCAATATAACCTAAAATCACTGGAAGGAACAAATAATCCCCACAGATGATACCAAACCTACACTTTTTACCCCCTCCCCAGTAAAATTGAATGAAAATGTAACAGTACCACTATTGTGATTCACACATAATTGAGTGTGCCAACTAATAATCTTTAATATCCACTGCTGACAGGATGGAATTAACCGCATTTTTCCCTTTCCAACTTTCATTTTTTTCCTTGTGGTGTAAGCCAGTATCTAATCCCATCCTTATATCATTTTGGCTATATTAACTCAATTGAGGAGAAAGTACTTAGCCTAAAGCACGTTAGGGTGAGACCTTGGGATAACAGTGTTTACACAAGCTAAAGATGCCTTTTGTTGGAGTGCCCCACTGATGCTTGCCAACAAAAGCTTTTCATGCATGAAAGAGTCAATACTGAATTATAGCTAAGCCATGTAATAATTATCCTCATTAGACGTAACCAGAGCATGGATAGGATGAACTCAGTTAGAAACTCTGCTAATACTCAGGAAGCATATTCTATATGTAATTTAATAATCTTGGAAATAAATACACAGACCCTTCTGTCTTTTAGCACAAGATCTGTTTAAAGCAGGGAGGCAGTTCACTTCACTGTGAGGAGACCAATTTTTGCATTATTTGTTTTTAACTTAATCTGGGGGAAGCCTTTGAATAGGGTCTCCTGAGAGTGAGAGAGCTGGGATGTGCTGGCCACCACACCTCAGGTGTATCAGCCTGGGGGGAAGATGGGCACAGGTGGGAGCTGCTACCCTGAGCAGGGAGTGCAGATCTGGTTTGGAGTTGTCTCTGCCTTCTCCTGAAGAAGGTGGGACACTCCCTATGGAAAGGTGCCGTGGGTGCACTGAAGTTTCATCTTTTCTGTCCCCAGCTCATAATTCCCTGTTCTTCTTGACTTACCCCTGACAATTTTTGGAGATCCTTTGACTGCTTTTAGCAGCCAAGTTGTTTTTAGCACAAATTTCTAACATTCATGTTCTGGTTAGAGGCTGCCAAACCATTTCTCAGGCAATTTCTGTCCATTCTCTTGGCACCACAGGAGTAAGGGACAACTCCTCCCATTCCAGCCCCAGACCAGTTGCTCTCCCTTGCTTCCCTCACTTCTACCATTCACTGTCTGCATATCTTTCACTTGATATTGTAGACAGGTGACCTTAAAAACTTCATATCAAAACATATATTGAGGGAAGAGGATGGTGGAGAGCCTTTTTATTTATCTGTTTTACAACAACTGGATGAGGTGAGCAGAAACAGACAGGACATAGGGCTGTTGATTCTCTGGCCTGTTTTTGCTTTCAGCACCCTCATATTGGCAAGCATGGCAACCATGGGCATCTCCTGCTGTTATTTACCCTGTGAAACCCCCCTGGATCCCACTGCTCTTTTCCCTGGGATTTTCCTCCCCCAGGACAGGATTGGCTGCCTGAACAGAGCATCCAACCCAAGGGCAGGCTGGAGCCCCAGAACCAGCTGGGGCTCTGATTCTCCCTGAACAGTTCTGCAACCTCTCTGACTTTGCTGTTTCTCCTGCTATGGAGGATAATATTACTTCCCTATCACTGAATTAACCAGCTGTGTCTGAAAGCATGAAAACATCACGTTTTCCTCTTCAGCATTTAAACCTGATGCCATTCTGTGAACAAAACTATCCAGAAAATTAGCTTTTTGGAGGTTGGGAAACTTTGAGAGGCAGGAGGCTCCTTCAGTGCTGCTTTGATGAGTCCTCAGGAGAGTCCAGCAGACCAAGGGGAAAGAGCAGCAAATTGTGTCAACACTCATCCATAGCTCACCTCATCTGTTCCAGCCCTGCACGTGCTGAACACAGCAACAGGCTTGTCAGTCAGAGGTCCTTGGCAAAGGATACTGGGTGGTGAGACCACATGTACAAAAATATTTCTAAATAAAGGGGCCAAACGAAGGCAGCAGCACATGTAGCTCAGCAGGAGCTACAGCATTCATCTCATGGATGGCACAGTCCTTGGGTGAAAAGCTGCTGGTTTTTTATGTCAGCCTCCTCCACTTGAGGCAGTGGCAAAAATCCCATAATTACAAATCCTGCTCCTTCCTAGTGATGTAACACTCATATAACTATCAAAGCTGGTGGCAGTATGCTGATGTGGCAACAATACAACTACCAGCCTACCAAGGTAAAGGAAAGCAGACAGGATGAAAAAAAAAAAAATCTGGTTCATGGATGTATTTTTGCAAAGAATATTTACTTACTTTTGGCAAATTTATTTGGCAGAGTTATTCAAAGAAGACTGATTTTTCAACTCTTGGCATGTCTCACAGTGACAAAGTAATCAGCATTTCTAAGAACATTATGAAAAAGGCCTGTGGTCCGTGGAAAAGTTGTATTCAAAACAACTGCTGTAAGAATGTGTTTGTGCAGAATGAACATTTTTAAGCAACGAGGCCAGGACACTAAATTAAATATCCCATATTTTAAGTTTTCATTGCAAAATATTTTGTAGTTACATTCAAAGTTATCAAATTTGAGGAATGATATAAATAAGATCTAACCTCCATGCTATTAAATTAAGCTGCTGCCAACATTATTATTGGCAGTAAAATTACTTTGATTGCTATCAGCTATAATCAAATATATAAAAAGCTTGGAATGCTGATATGTTCCACAGTAGTATGTTCTGAAACAGTCATTAAAAAGAAAGCTCTGACATGACATATCTCTTTAAAATGATGCTCCACAGTAGCAGATAAATAGCATAATGGATTCTCGGGCTGCTGCAGCCTATGTGTTTAAGCTCAAGTTATTATTTTATTGCCATTTGTCTTTTTGAACAGTGCAACGTTGTAAGGAAGGCACAGCTCAATACCCTGAATGATTCAGGAGCCTGTGGAGGGCAGATTCCTGTCACAGCAGCTCTGGAGGAACCTCTGGCAGCTGGAGCCGGGCCCTGTGTGCCACAGCAGAGACGGCAGCGCTCCAGCAGCCAGCTCAGCCTAGCCCTGCCCAAGGACAGGCTCAAGCCCTGCCCAAGGACAGGCCAGGCTCCAGCCCTGCCCAAGGACAGG
>VZTR01033423.1:23087-73071 GCA_013400775.1 Chaetops frenatus | reverse complement strand
CAGGAGCTTTCTGTCCTTTGGCTGCCTGTCCTTTGCACTATTTCGTGTTAAAAGACTTTCTTTAGGTTTTAAAAAAGGCAGTTTACATCTGATCCAGTCACATGAAGGCCAGAAGATGCCACTTTCAGTTATGTCACTGCATGCTGTGTAGGAAAGCACAGACATTAACAGAGCCACAGCCAAGCATCGAGTGCATCTGCATTCTTTGTCTGCAGCCCAGGCTTTTCCTGCCTCTCAGTGACAGGATCAGGGAAGAATTTTCTGTGACTAATTAGGTTTTAACTTGCCAGAGAGAACATGGACATTGGCAGTCTATGGTATAATAGTGAAGCAAAGTTTGAACTAGATTGAACTTAATTTCCTTTTCACTGAAAGGAAAGAAAGATTAATGAAATATCCCCAAATCCATCCTGTTAGCTTTTATTAAATCAGCAAATGAAATTTAACCTCCAATTCTGTTATAAAATCTTTTCCTGTAGATTAAGTTTCTGCAAACATAAATGAAGTAGACATACTCTCCTCTGCAACATTTTAGATATGAAAATTACATTACTTCAATCAACATCAGTGTTACTTTAGGCAAATGCCATATTAAGAAACAATTATTTCTTGTATTTCTTTTCACAGTGTTACCTTGGTTTTATGAAATGCCAGAGCTTTGCTAGTCATATCTGAAAACCACTTGCTGATATTCCAACATGTCCTTGTTCTTTTGGCCAACAGGGCAGAGTTAACTCTTCAGGAATGCAGATCTTTCTTTTATTAATGTTATACTTTTTTTCTGAGGGGCTTTTAAGTCATGTTCCTCTCCCATCTCCTCTACTGCTCCTGGGCTCTAGTTATTGCATTAACACCCTGCCTTACCACTCTTCTCCTAAACATCTCACTGAAGTTGACAGAGTGAGAGCAGGAAAAGCCAGTGCCCTTCAGCTCAGCGGATGGGGGCAGGCACCCAGCTATTCTTCATGGAGAATCAGTAAAATGGGCCCCCTAAACTTGCTTCTGGTCATAACCTTGAAGGACCAGAGGAGGTGACATCTGTCAGAAGGTGACACCATAACTTCATGGCAGGGTCTCCACCTTCAAATCTATTTACCTGCAAATGTTAAAAAAAAAAAAAAAAAAAAAGGGTTGGAAAGTGGAGCTCTGCTATTTCTCACTGGTAAGGCAGAGCTGTAAAAATGAGTGTAATGAGCACCTTCAGCACAGGGACTGCCCCTGTCCTGCTGCCTGCACCCCAGGCCCTCGTGCTGCTGCAAAGGCAGAGCCATGCACAGCTCCACCTCTGGAAAGGGGGTCCTGTACTACCCCCAGGTGAGTGTTCCCACCATTCCAAACAGGCTCTGCCAGCTCCAAGCCTTTGGGAAGCCCAGGGCTCTGCAGGGGGAGAAGGGGGGCTGCCATAGAAGCTAAAACATTAACACTGTTTACGTCAAACCGCCAGGCCTTGGTACTGCACAAGACAATGTGAAACTGTATAAAATATTTGCAATGATTGCCAAGAAAGCAGACCCTGCCAATACTCCAGAGCACATCCTCTGGAACTGATTACTTCTAATCCTTTAGAAAATGTATAAATAAAATGATGCCAAGGCTGATGGACAAGCCAGGGCACCTACTCATGTTTCTAATATACTGCTTTCCCTCCACCCCCTTCCCTTCTGTGGACAAAATGCTCTCCTTTTTTAGTAACTCAAGTTGACAATCATCAAAAGGAATCAAACTGTATATAAACAAACATTCTGAAGCATGTCACAGTACGTCAGAAACTGTAGAAATCTACTAGAAGTCTGCAAAACAAGTATTTAAATCTTTTAGTAATGCTTTGGTAGAATGATTATTTAACTTCCTAGCAAGAATGCATTTAGCAGGAACACCAGAGGCGTTTACCCTTAGTATTAGCTGCTCAATCACACAGCCTAATCCCAGAGGCCTAATCTGAGTGTTAGTGGGAACACAGCAATTATCTACATTCATTAGAAATTAGAAAGGGGGAAGGTGGAGAGAAAATCTCAATGGGTGGATAATTAGTTTCACATACTCTCATTGTTTGCATGAGGCCAAATCCATATTGCCATTGAAGTCAAAGGAGCTTTCACTGGCCCCTCCTGCCTTTTCTTGCTGTCCAGACCACCAGCTATGATCTTCAGAGCTGCTTGTCTTAGGCAGGGAGACACAAGCTTGTTCTAGCCTTAAATGTATTAGAATGGTCTTTCTTTCTCACAAGTGTCTAGTAAGCTAGAGTAAGTGGATTTCAATAGCCTGCTTGTTGGTAACTGCAGCTGGTGCCTGCTTTGGGTTCTTTATTTTGTGCTTAACACAATACTGCTTTAGAACAGATGGATTTAGCAAAGCCTGCTAAGATACTAAACAAGAGTAGGGTGTTCCTAAAGCAGCTGGACACAAATTGAGTAAACACATAATGGAAGACCCATTCTTTCATTCTCCATTCCCTAATAAAGATGTAATGATTTATCATATAGCTGGAGAACTGACATTCCTCTCAAAGGAAAGGTAGTGTTACCCCTCACCATGAGTCATTTGTGGCTAATCCCAGGCAGGGGGAGGGAACAGGCTACTCTTGCAGCCTGATTTCTGCAAGCTCATTATAATTACAGCTGTCCTCAAGCTGAAGAATTCAGACATATTTCATGTCTCCAAAGTTTTACTGTAGCTCTTTGTAGCAGCAGATCTGTGTTCATTCTCAGTCTGTGTAGCAATAAGGTGTTCTGTGGTATTCTGTACCCTTATAATCCTCTTTTACTGATGACAGAAACTGGTGAAACCAGATTTATTGATGGTCTTTGTACTTTTCCAGTCACTCCAAGTGACCAGCAAGCTGTGCAAGCTGCATCTACAAATACCTATTCTAAGCACAGGTCAGAGATTGCTATTTAGAGATGTTCTGTCTTCATTAATTCACCATAGATATAAATCTTAGGTGATTTCTAGCATGAAAAGCATGGCAAATGCTTGCAATTCTCTTTGCTTTGAGAACATACATTGAAATCAATCCTACTTGTAGGTCAACTGACAAAGTCTGTATACAAGCAGTAAAAATGCTGTTTGAGCACAACTGATCCTGAATCTGAGGTGTAAAATGGGTAAAAATCACCTCCTCCTGAGATTCACTTTCTCTGCTCAGTGAACTTAGAAGGCCTCTACTACACAAGGCAAAGCAGAAGTGCAGTGATGAGAGGAGGTTAGAACCAAGCAGCTGTGATGGATCCAAACAAAACTAAGTGTTTAATGCTGGCTGCATTGTGACTGCAGAAATGGAGGTGTCTGCAGAGACCTGGAAGAGCCTCTGAAGTCAATAAGTGACTTTTGAGGAAAGGACTCCCCCTTCTCAATACATCTGCAAAGGACTCTCAGCTGTGGCAAAGACCAATTACTTCAATTTTACTGTAGCAGAAAGCAGGGAGAGATGGAGGAAACAACAGAGTATTGCTGTGCTGCACAGAGGCTGAGGGATCACTTCCCTGGGTACTGCAATGCCCAGCAGGGCCCTCTGCTGTGTGAAACCTTGCTAAACATCTCATCTCCAAGGGCTGAGTGACAAAAAAATGTAAAATAGGAAGAACCAGAAGAAATTCTAACCTTGAGTTGGTCATTTTCAGAAGGAGATCAGGGAGATTTTTAAAAAATGTGTGTAGGATCACAAGATAATTGGTTTGGAAGAGGCCTCAGGAAGTCACCTAATCCAGCCTCGTAATAACATCCCTACTACACAGACGTGCATCCCCCTTTACAGAGAGAAACTCCTTGCAATAGGGAAACAAGTAATTAAAAGCATAGCATTATCCAAGAATTACCTTTTCCTGGAGTGATGTTTCTACAGTTCAACCAGGCAGTAAAAGGCTACTCTGTGGTGATGAGTAGGTGCAAAAGTGTAAAAATCAAGGATTGAAACAAAAAGTTATTGGGGTGGATAGTTTGTAACAGAGCAATTAATGTATGAAGAAAAATCTGACTGATTTCATTTCGAAAGATTTTTAGTAGGAAACTACTGGAAACAGAGCCACCAAGTAGGAAGACAAACTCCTTCCATCCAAGGAACTCAAAAGCAGATACCATCTGCATGGCAGAAAACAGAAACTGAATATGCTTCCTGGAAAAAATGTGAAGAGCTCAGTGAGAGCTCCCTTCCCAAATGTGTGTTGTTCTTCCTCGCTTTCTGGGTGGTGGTGGTTCTGCTTTCTCATGTATCAACTCAGCCTCAGACAGAAACTCATTATTATGTAAAATACAACATGCAAACTCAGAATCTAAAACCCTATAATCTTAAAATCCAGCATATGGAAAATGTAAATGGGCGGTGTGGTGTGAGAAGCTGTTTTCATCTGCTTCTGCCAGCAGCTGATGCCCAGAAGAAAAAAAAAAGAAAGCTTTGTTTATGTGCCATCCTTACACCAGAACAATTTCCAAAGAGCCATCATGTGTCCCAAGTCAGGCCACTGATTGTTTTATTCAGCAACCTTTCAAAGCACAACTTCAACAGCGTCAGAAGTGAATTTAAAGAATTCTATTGAAATAGTTTTGTTCTTTCTGTGGACACGGACACAAACCCACATCTTGTATCTACTGCCATCTTGTAACTAAAGCTTATTCATTATGTGAGATGGGAGTGAAGAGGGGGTGAGTCCTGGGTCCTTCTCCTGGCAGTGTCTCATCCTTAGGCAAAGGCTGATGCCTGATCAGAGTGAGCTGGAGCAGAGGGCAGGCAGAATGAGGGGAATAAAGCAGGGATTTATTTGTTGCAAGGCCTCCCAAGGCCCCACCCTGGCAATGGCAGAGCCCGGCTGCAGCCCCTGCCAGGATGGGCCTCAGGATGGACACAGAAAAGGGGCTTTGCCCACGGGGCTTCACACTTTTATCAGTGATGCTCCATTTGCATCTTGAGGTGAACTGTCCAATTAATCACTTCAGATTATGAAGTTCCATCCTCCTTGCTTGGCCTCCTCTTTTTTACATTGTTTGTGCTTTTGGGCCTGAGGTTGGGAAGGATTGTCCCTGAATGTTGGGCTGGAGAGAATTGTTGTGTCTGACTGCCCTGTGAAGAGAACTCAGTAACACTGAATAGGAAACTAAAGCTGAACAGGAAAGGAAAAACTTAAGGCATCAAGGCAACAGGGGAAGGGATGACAACAATTTCCTAAAACCACGGATCTGAGCAGGGCACGGGGGTCACCAGTGGGAGAGCTTTGGTCTCAGCTAAAGGATGGCCAAAGGATGGGAGAGGTTCTGGGAGCAGTGCAGGTGGTCCTGCTGCAGGGGGCACAGACACAGCAGCCTGTGCTGGGGTTCAGAGGAGCCCGTGGGGCCAGGGACTGGCAGCTCAGGCAGGAGGAAGGGACTTTGCAGGGCAGCTGGAGAGAAGAACTTGGTCAAGGTAGCAAAGGCTCTGAGAGTTAAGGTGAGAGACACCTCCCTTCATGAGGAATCTCTATCCCTGGTACACAAATCTGCCATAAACAGTAGCATTATGAGACAGATATTGTTTTGAGAGGCTATAAAATGCAGCTGCTCCACATGTCTAAACAAATTCTGTTATAAGAATGCAAAGTAATGACTTGGCCAATAGACTTCCACAAAGAGCCTGGGCTCTAGCAGCAAAGATACTGATGCAAGAGCCAGTTAAAAGTGTCCATAAAATAAGAAATGTAGGAGCCTCCAGACTCACACTGTTACAAGGCACACAGCATTAAAGCACACAGACAATGACTACAAGCATCATTTCTATAGCTATGACAACATTTGATAATCAAGCTCATTTCACGTTTAAAGATCTCTCACAGGTTTTTAATTAAACATTAGAGGATCCAAATGATAGATTTTGCTGTTGCATAGAGTATGTTTACAATGAGATTAATTCTGGGTGATTGATGTGCATGCACTCAAGCCAGTTCAGAATATGCTGCCTACGAGGCATGCAAACTCTGCTTGTACTGTAGCAAACCTCAGCCACAATTAGCTGTCATGGATTTCTTTTCATGGAAGGGCTACCTACTTTAATTATCTTTACAGCTCCAGGTGAACTAGTTTAGCAATTATTACGTTTCACTCAAATCTTTGTCCATATTTATATTTTAACAAATTTCAAAATTAGCCAAAGAAAATGAGACCTGTGCAGTCATACTGCTTCTGTGTTTATTTGTGTCAGTTTGCATGTCCCTGCCTTGGAGCTTCTGATCCTTTTAGGACTTGACAGATGTTAGAGGTCTCTAAAACACTGCTTTTCTGTGTTTTGTGCAAGCCTGGAGAACACAAACTTCAGTATTTTCCTCACTAAGAGAAAAGTTGCCTTATTAGACACCAGAAAATCTACATATGAAAAATAATATAAACATCCTCAGTGACAAGAAATATTTCCTAGGAGTATTTCAGGTGGGCAGAGCCCCCAGAAGGGGTCTTCTACAGTGCCCTAGGCAAAGTCATGAAGCCAGAACAGATTGCTCAGGGCTTTGCCCAGACAGGCCTGGAGAACCTCTGAGGATGAAGGCTGCACAGACCCTCCAAGCAACCTGTCCCACCCCTTACTGTCCTCCCAGGGAGAAAATGCTTCCCTGCCCCCAGTCTGAACCCCTCTGGTTCAGAATTACTGGGAACAATGCAGGCTGTTGCCTCTGGTCCTCCCACCTTGCAGTGCTGAGCCCAGCCTGGCTTCATCTTCTCCACGACCTCCCTGTAGGTGCCAGGGGTTGCTGTGTGGTCCCCTGAATTTGTCTTCTGGCTGAACAATCCCTCCCCAGTGTGTCTGTGCCCAGCTCTCTGCCCACCATCCCTACAGTCCTTCCCCACAGAGCTGCTCTGCCAGGCACTGCCTTCCCAGGGGCAGAGCTTTGCTTTTGCCCTTGGCTGAGATGCCAGGAACCCTGTGGAACACAAGCCCCTGGCCAGCCTGCTGCTGGTGTCAGAGCCTGGCCGTGTGGCACAGTCCAGCTGGGCTGTGCTGGGCTGTGC
The DNA here is from genome assembly GCA_013400775.1 of Chaetops frenatus. Taxonomy (NCBI): domain Eukaryota; kingdom Metazoa; phylum Chordata; class Aves; order Passeriformes; family Picathartidae; genus Chaetops; species Chaetops frenatus. Next base: position 66,108 of record VZTR01033423.1, on the reverse strand, counting down.
TGGGCTGTGCTGGGCTGTGCTGGGCTGTGCTGGGCTGTGCTGGGCTGTGCTGGGCTGGGCTGGGCTCTGCTGGCTGCCCAGCACACCAGTACAGGACATCTGCTCCCAGACAGAGCTTTAACTGGGCTGGCTCTCATCTCTGCGGGCAGAACCACAGCGTGGGGCCGTTTTAATGTCTGCTTACTTACTTTAAACATATTTTGAAGGGAAAATTTTGCCCTCACCACTTGGCAGAGGCTGGGGAATGGACTGACACAGGCTCATCTCTTGCCAGTCTGCCTTTGCAGGACAGGACACACACTAAGATGAGCAGATAACTCACCATGAGCAGCAGGTATTGCCCAGAGATGCAGGCCCAGGGGGGAAAGAAGCAGGTTCCAGATTCAGAGTAAATCAAAGGAAATTGTACTTTGTAAATGTGCAGGTAAGCAAGTGCCAAAACTTAACCCAGGCAGCGAGTGGATAAAAGAGAAAAATTCACAGAGACCACAGGAGAAAATTCCTGTCTCACAAAATCCCTGATCCAAATATCACTGCTAGGTGAGATTGTACCCTGTGAAATATTTTTGCCTTGTTTGTGAACGTGTTCTCCTTCCTGGGCATCTGTGGTTGGCTGCCACACAGAGGGGATAGCAAACAGGACAGGCACCTGTGTGACTGTCCCTAAACTGAACCAGCACACAGGATTGACACAGACAGGGCACCTGGATTGCCCCTGCCACTGAAGAACCCTTTCATGTCCTCCCATGCCCATCCACTTTCCCTCCATCTCCTGGGAACTGTGACCATGCAGGAAGCCTCCCAGACCTTGTTCCCTGGTCAAACAGCACTGAACAAGGTCACCCCCCTATCCATGTAACTGGGGCTAAAGCTTCATTCCCATTTAGGCAGTAAAGATCCCAGAAATTGCACAGTTTCAAATGGGACCAGAAGCCTGGCTGTTCAGTGGTCTGGTTCTCACTCTATCTATGCTTTCTTTAAATACATGTAGTAATGACTTGCTGAAAAACCAGACTATTTGACATTGTTTTGAAGTTCAGGCTGTCTTCAAGGCCCTTACCTTCAATTCACATATTGTAAGCCTTTAGAGTCTGGTATTAATAATAAATATTATTCCACGCATCCTTATTTTTTGCTTAATTTAATTACAGACAATGTAATAGCCTTATAAAAACAACGTATGTGTTTTCAAACCTAATTAACATGATACAAGTGCACAGGTCACTAAAACAGTTGTTTTATCTGGAAGCCTTCCATGCAAACAGAGAAAAACAAAACTACATTTAATTCAGCAAATTCATTGTAAAGTTAAATCAAAGATGACTACTTCTTGCCTAGGGCTGCAGCCTTCCTGGTAATAAATGCCTTCCTCTTGTCATTATTTTAGAAAAATAGAAAGAGATATGAGAACCCTATCACAGAGTTTAAACTATGTCCATGTCAGCCATGACCAAGGCTTAAATGTTAGACCAGTCCTCTATCACCAAGGAGAAAATCAACCCAGATGTATCATATTATTTTATTAGTCTAACAGCAAATTTTACATTTAAGGTAAACCCACCCATCTCTCCCCCTCCTTCACCTTGGTGTACCTTCTACACTCCCCACTCAACACCCTGCCCTGATCCCACAAGGATTTGGGTCTATAATGTAAGTTAGCAAGGGCTGTGCATCCAATGAGCAAGATTTTACTCTTTACATTTTCTTGAATATTCTTAGAGTTTGGCCCTGAAGAAAACAACAAAGTTAGTCTGACAATGGCAGCAGAGCCATTTGTAACTCAGGGCTGGAGACCTGCATTCAACAAGTGGCTCATTGCTGCCAGCCAAAGAGAATCGATTCCCTCATTTCTTGGAAAAGGGAAAAAAACTGACTCTGGTGTCCAGGATGCCACATATCTGCCTGCCCACAGGCATTTGTCTGTCCATCAGGCAGGGGGAAACAACAGCCCACTGGCAAACAGACAGTGCAGTCTGACAGACATCGAGGCTGATTCACCCAAGGACTGAAGCAGGCAAACGTTTTGTCCATGGCAGCTGGAGCTCGTGCCTGCTGCAGCCTGGCAGGGACCTCCTGCTCCTGCTCAGCTGCTGAGCCCACACCTGAGTGCACGGCCCTGCTGCCCACCCTGTCCTGGCAGCCCCAGAGGGGATTCCCTTGGGCCTTCCAAGCCTCCTGCCACAACAGAGGGGCAGCAACAAGGCTGGAGGAGAAAGCAAACCCCTGGAGGCTTGAGTTCCTCTGGTGCAGTTTGGCAACACAGCCAGGTGTTCATGTCAATGTGCAACTCCACCCACTTCTCTTCAGAAGAGGTCAGAGGGGTATGTGAGGATGTAAAAATCCACGTATGTCCATACTCTCCATGTCTCCATAACTTTTATATTCCAGTAACTCTTTCTGTGCAATTGTTTTTAGCAGATTTTTAGTAACAGGCTCACAGTTTTGTGAGCACAGAACCAGTGTCACAACACAAGGGCTATATCCCTCCTTAAACTAAAACCATCACATTCTTGTTTAAAGAGGGGTTCAAAATTTAATGTGTTTTCCTGCTTTGTTCAAACTCTTAAAACATTGAAACATGCTACCCATTAAAATCATTGCCTGTGAAATAATCTCATTAAAAAAACCCCTGCTTATTTCTATACCTCAAAGTCAGGACCTTAATTATTTTTAAAATTCTGTGGAACACCTACACCTAAGTCATAATTAAATGATCCTTTCACAAGACTCTGTAATGGCACAAGAGCAGGTTTTGGATGAGTACAGAATTGCACAGTGAAAAAAGAGAACTTTGGGTTTCCCCAAAGAAAAGCTGGTCACATGGCCAGCAGCTGTGACAGAGCAGGATTCCTATATAATGTGAAACATAGTAATAATTACCTTTTCCTATGCTCCCCAATAAAATAACAAATAAATTATAACTTAGAAGAAAAAGATAGTGTTTCTTTGCAAAGATTTAAAGAACACTGAAGATTCAGGAAAAAGAAAAGAAGATGAAGAATTAATGAAAGAAAAAATACTTCAAATAGAAAAATAAAAGCTTTTGTACAGTCATACTTCCCCAGATGCACAGAGCAGCTTGCAGTTTAGAATTACTAGGAACAATTAAAATAAAACAATAACAAATGTGCAGTCCAAAGGCGAGGCAATCCCCTTTTCCTCCCCTCTTCCCTCTCTCTCAGCCTGCAGCCAACCCAAAGACCACAAAGAGCCTTGTGCTCTGCAGGCAGATGAAGTTATGAAACATGGCAGAGAAAGCCACCCCAAATTGTTTAGGTTCACACCAAATTGTATCTCAGTGCAGGTTTCCCAAAACAAGCACAGCAGGGATTTTGTGGTCAGCTTCAACACTGCTAAAAAGAGGTGTTTCTTCCACTTGCCCTCCTGAGGCTCACCCTTCTTCAGCCTAGAGAAAAAGCAGCAACCCATCCCTGTCACACACAGGAGAAAGGGTAGAAAATGTTTGGACTGATTGAATAATTAGAAGCAATAAGGAATAATTATCAACACCAGGACACTCCTCTGAAACAAGGAAAGAAAGATGTGACAAGAGCTACCAGCTGGAAGAGGAGACAGAATGAGTGATGACAGGACCTAAAATGGTTTGCAGTTGCTTCTGGGCTGCTGCAGCTACTCTTTGCTATATTTAAAGAGCCAATGGCCAGAAGAGCCTTTTGGGAAAATATTCCTCTGGCCAAGGCACTCCTGCACTAGAGGAGGTCGCTGTTCATCAGGGGAAGGAAGCCTTGGGAATCCATTTCAAACTAAAGGGCTGCTGCTATGGAATAATATATCCAGCAATGAACCCCAGCAGATTTATCTTGTTAATTTTTTTTCTCTCTAAGCAACACAGTCTAAAGGAACAGATCTTAAATATTTGGTGCAGAGATCTACAGAGATTGTACTGTCACACATCACCAGTGGCACTTTCCCACCCCTGTCCTGTGCCAGTCCCAAGGTGTTTGTGACCTTCACTCAGCACCTTCCTGTGGTACTCTCTGGCAAGACCTTGATTTTGGCAGCCCTAGAAGCACACAGCTTTCAGCTCTGGAGTGCCTCAGTTTCCACTGTGGTCACCAGGGCAGGTGCCATCACATGGACACAGAGCAGGACTCCACAGCCTTGCATGGGGCAGTTTGCTCCTTTATCAGGACAAATCATGTGTGAGATGAAAGCACGTGTTCCTCTGCCTGTGGCACATCCTCATTTCTACTGGGCATGTGTGAAACTGAAATATGAACACAACAGGGCCACAGCTTTTCTTCTCTTGTACCACTTCAGTTAGAATATGTCCCAAGGCATCTTGGTTTTGGCAGTTTCCTCTTCTCTCCACTCATTTTTCTGGCATTTCTATTTCTTTTTCCTAATCAAAATCTCCGAGGCTGGAACAGCAGGAGGGAGTGAGAACTGTGGCAGTTTCAAATCTCAGCTAGTGATGAAGAAGCAAAGTGTGGGGTGAGTGCTGTTTGCTATAATCCATGCTGCCCAACACGTGCAAAAGTTCAAGGATTCAGGCTGTGACCTGTTCTGCTTAGATTTTAAGCTGGGGTGGCATGCTGAAGCAGCATGAAGGGCTGGAATTTGACAGCAAAGAAACCTTAGGAGCATCTCTTATGAAGGTTGTGCTGAAGATGGCAGAAACCTCAATCTTTTGGCCCTCTTCCCAAGAGGAACTGGCTAAATTAAGGCCCCTTTCAGTTGTGGATATAACCCTTAAACCAAAACCACAGGGATCTGATTCAAAATCTGCCTGCCTGAAATTGAGGCAGCTGGAATTCACAGCTGAAATCCAAAGATTTCAAAAGGAAGGTTCAGGCTTGCAAAGGAAAGCCTAAATTTGTCAAACCCAAACAAACACACCTCAGCAGCAAGCTCTGAGCCCATCCTCTGCCTTTTGAGGCCTTGCATTGCTCAGATCCCTCTGGAAGCACAGACCAGCCCTGCTATCCAAGGGCTTGCCTGCATGGAGACTGAAAGGGATGGAAAGAATTGATTGTGGGCGTTGTTTTTCTCTCCAGAGACCAGCAGTGCCCGGGCAGTGGCAGGTGGAGGATGCTGTGCAGAGCAGCAGGGATGCCCCTCAGCTTGCTCAGGCACTGGCAGTGAGCATCCTCTGCCCCGAGAGCTCCGTGGGCAGCTCAGCTGCTGAACTTCTGCCTGAAGCTCACAGCTTGTGGCACAGACAAGAACTGTTCTCACTCTGTTTCTGAACTCTATAAATCAACAGTGAGTTTGACCCGGGTTTCTCAGTCTTGTTCATCAGGCATAGCTGGACTGAAGAGAAGGGAAACAAAACAAAACCAAAAAAGACTAAAAAAACCCTTGCAGCAGCTTTGTTAAAAATGTACTTTGGAAGCAGTTTAGGAAAGGGCATGTGGCTGCCCTTACAGCTCCCTGGGGGTGCTGTGCTTGTGGGAAGTGCAGTGATGTTGGATGAAGTCTGCGTGGCTCTAAATCTGCTGCAAACACCCTGCTGGGTCACAGCCAGGTGAGAACAAGGGCTGAGGTGTAGAGTTGGGGGCCACAGCTTTCCAACGGTGCAGGAGGGCATGGTGTCCTCTTGTAATTTCAAACTGATGGCCCTGACATCGAGTGCACTGCACCCTTCTTTTTCTAAAACCAAACAACTTGCACTCCAGAAGGCTGAAAATCTATATCTCAGTTGTAAGTCTGCATGTTGCCCTGTGGGGACCATTACTGACTGCAGGTAGGGATGGACCTGCCCCAAACCTCCTGTGTGTATTCCAAACACACCCCAGACTCTCTTTTCGGAGGTGCAGATGCAAGCAGGGTGAGAATATGGGTTCAGCCTCTATTTCAACTTGGACTCATTCCCCACATTTCCACCTGGACCTATTTCTGATTTTAACTACATCCATTGTAACACTTAGGGTTTGCTTTGTCTTTTTTAACACGCGGAGGCTCTCAGCCCCACAGCCAGCCTCTGCCATGTCTGAGCTAATGTGAGAGCACACCAAGGCATTTATGTCTCTGCAGACAGGGGTGAAAGGGCCAAATGCAGCTGCTGAAACTCTCACCCCCTGTGAGGGGAGCGAGGTTTCAGTGGCAGAGTGACTTTAACACAGGACTTGCAGTCCAACAGACTGTTGCAATTCCCTCCGGCCTGTCATTCTGCCAAAGCCTGATCACAGAAGAGCATCCAGGGCAGCAGCAGCTCATTAAGGGAACCACAGAATTTGAGTGACCAACATGCAGCTTCATTAAACAAACAAGGAGAAGGGGACATCCCTTCTGGGGATGGTATGATGATAGTTCCCCCTACCCAAATTCCCTAGGGCTGCAGGATTGCACCTGTAATGATTGTCTGACTATAAAACTTGTCTCTTACATTCAGTCTAATTAGAAATCTGAGGCAAAAAATTACTTAAAAGTATTTTCTTTTTCTAATGCAAATATGTGCACTAAACACATCCAACAAAGAACTTTATATTCTTCATATTATCCAGTGCAGAGTGTTACAGAGACTTTGCTAGGACACTTCCCAGCAATTTATAAAATGAACAAAAATACTTGTAAAAAGAAAGCCCAGTCCTGAATAATAAATGTGACCCATTATTATACAGCTCAGTAAAGGCAGTGCATATGTACAGTAAATATAAAGTGAATTTACCCATGTACTGTCCAATAACCACTCAATATGGTCTGACTGATCTCCTAACTTTTCTCACATCTCTTATCTTCTAGGACCATGTCTTTAGGGCAGGGTCTTGCTCTGAATTTTTTCAGCACCTTGCAGTTCCTGTTCACTCCTAAGCACTGCAGTATTGCTATAGCATATTATTGGACTACAATATTGCTACTGAGTAATACAAACACAGATACTTACCTAACTAGAAAAACATGTATTAATACCATCTGGCCTGAAAAACTGTGACTCTACTACAACCAAAATACATTAATTTGTTCACATGTAAAAACACCGATGTGAGAAAAATTCTGAAACTTGTTTCAGTTTCCTTTAGTACAACACTGACCTCTCCCTTCAGCCCCTGACTTCAAGTTCCCAGGCCTGAAATGTTACGTGCTTTGTGCTCTTTAGTTCCTGGGGCTTCAGCTGCCACACAGACAGCAGGGGTTGTGTCAGGAAACAAGCTTTCTCTCCCAGTTTATAATATTCTAGACAAACTGAGAAATGTCCTGGACTGAGGTCTTGAGCACTTCCACACTTGGGAAATTGAGTCTTGTGTCTTTAGATGTGATCTCTTGACACCAGGTGGTAACTGCAGGTACTTGCATACGTACAGACTGTGTGCTACTTCCTTATTGATACAGAGAAAGGCTACAGCATTTTTTTTCTAGGTGGTCTGGGCACCTCTGCTTGTATGTGGCACATGCTCACTAACCTGTAGGTGATCAAGAACTTACAATTCTTAGTCCAAAAATAAAGGTATAGATCTGATAGATATAGATCTGATCTGGTATATATAGATCTGATTTTTATAAGGAAATAATAGGAATACAGCCAGCAGCTTTAATGGGACCTTCATTTCTGTCACACCTATTGGGGAACGAGTCATAAATGTCACTTTTCCTTGTTTTGCTGGAGGACATTATGAGGCTGTGGGAAGTGATCCAGGACTTGGCTGCATGAAGCAGTGGATTTAATCACATCTCAGTTAGAAGTTTTACTCTAAATATAGGGTGTGAGAAGTGCTGAGAATTGATAGTGGTCCAAAAGTTTTGCTGATGATGATCCAGATGCTTTGGAAAAATGTCTGGGCTAAAGTTTGCCTCCTGTGGAGAGCAACCAAGTTCAAGCTGCAGCCTCTGCAGGGACTGGAGCCACGCAGTGCCCAGCACCACTGAGCTGGGTGCTGGCAGCTCCTGCAGTCCAAATGATCAGGAATGGCCAGAAGCTGAGCCACCTGGGTGTGTTCAGCCCCAAATCCATAAATAAATTACCATGTGGTCAACAGGACCATGGCATGGTACCCCTTCATTCATCTGTGGAAGCTGCGTGTGCATCTAAACAGGAGTCTCCAAGCCATTCCAAGAGGATAGATATGCACTGGAACCCTGGGGTTTTTCTGTTCCAGAGAGGACAACTGGCTTGGGTACACAAATCTTACCCCAAAGCTAAGATAAAAGCATCTCTGTTAAAGCGAGTTTTGTCTTCAAGATCCTCAAACAAAGGGATTGTGCCATTCCTGAAGAGGAATTAGAGAGCTTCCACAGCAGCTTTAACACCACTCCCTGCATCTGCACCTACTGCCAAAACAGGAGGTTGGAGGAGATTAGAAACCAGCTAAATCTGTATTAAAATTAGCATTGTAAAAAGTTCCCAAACTGATCCTGGGAGTTAGGCTGTGATCTTATTTACATGGTTTTTAATAAGGATAAGCTCCAGAGGCTGCCTAGAGGATAATAATGTTACAGGATTTAAACTGCTGTAATTGGTACCCAAATCTGAATTACTGAAATTACTGCAGTTCCATACTACAGAAACTAAGCAAATAAGCTAGGCCTTCCTATCCAAATTTCCCAGGCAGACAGGAATGTAATGCTGGGCCTAGGAAATCCACTGTATTGAATAACCCAGGAGGTGTAACTCACATAACTACCCTCACACCTTTGTTTCTTAATGTATTGCTTCTATTCTCACAGTCTGTATTCTGACCCTTTCTGTCTCTGAAATGATAGGTAAAAATTAACACTTTTTTGAGCAACAGGAATGTCCTCTCCTAAAAAACTGCCAAAATTTTGATTGCTTTAACTGTTGCTCTGGACAACATTTTTGCTGTAATGTCAAAACACTTAAACATGTAATTATAATATAAAATATAATTACACATGTAAGCTCCAAATAACCTCACCTGTACTGTCAGCTTTCCCTGCTGGACACGTGAAGTCTTGGGGAATACATTGTGACACCACAGCACAACCTAGGCAAAATCTAGCCTAAAGGAAGGAAACCTATTTGGACTGAAATTCAGTGTGTTTTTTTAGGGCCTGCTAAAGGCAACGATGATCAGCCCACGGAGGATTTACTTTTGGCAGGCAGTGGAAAGGCAGTGCTGGCTCAGAGGCCACGGGGCAGTGTCAGCAGGTACCCTCTGCTGATGCCTCCTGCCTGGTCTGCTCAGCCTCGGGGGCTTTCAGGGCTGCTGGGGATGGATGTGGTGTGTGGGCAGGTGGGAGGGGAAGGGAGCTGCCAAACCTGGGCTCTGGGGTGCAGAGCCACAGGGCTTCCCCACCGCTGCCTGGCCAGAGCTCTCTGGGCAGTGCATCTGCTGCAGGCCTTCTCTTCTGAAGATGAGTTATTACAAATCATGGAAAGGTTTCCTAATAAAGGACAGGAAATAAATCCCTCAGCCTCTATTCTGTCTGCTTTAGCAGGGTCTCGTGGCACTTGTTAAAGTTTGTGGCTGGAATGGGACTGTAGGTAGGTTTTGATTTAATCTTGGCTCTGCTGGAGTAGATGCCAAAAACTCACTGAACTTGAGGAGGGGAAAGATTAATACATGAAACCCCTTGTCCCTCAGCAATTCTGCTTTGCAGAAGCCAAAGTATCAGCACTTGCCTGACCCACAGGCAAGCAAACCCTTGCTGGCTGCAGTTCATTTTGGAGGGTAGGGGGAAGGACTTGCTGTGCCATGTGCCTCCCAGCTCCTCCTCAGCCTCACTCACTCTGCTCTGCCAGGCTTCTGATGGCCACACTGCAGAGAGGGAAAAAGAAATAATTCCCACTCTTCCTAACTTCCCATGAGAGCAGATTTCCTCCTCTGAATCCCTGTGAAGGCAGCCTGGCCTGGCAGGTGTCTCAAAGCTCCTGGTAACACCAACCTTTGCAGCCTCCCTCCCTTGCCTTGTCCCCATTTTACAGCGAGAAAAAGAGGTTCATGCTTTTTCCAGTCATCAGCAATGGGGGAGAAGCCAACACTCCCTGCTCCCCATTCTGTGCTCTATGACCACAGACACCAAATCACTCAATTCCTCTTTTCACCAGTAATAGACTCCTTTTCAAAGAATATTAGAAATACCTGCTGGTTAAGCTGTTTTGTTCATAGATCATGGAATTCTGTAATATTCTATGCATCAGTTGGTACCTTTAACCCAAGGATTTTCAGACTTTGGCAGCACAAGCACTAACTTATTTTTTCAGACTTTCTTTCATGATATTTGGAAAAGCCTTTTTATAAGTCTTGCCTTGAATGTATTGTCTTAATTCTCTATTTGGGAACAGTCCCAGTGGATAGTATTTTCCACTGCCTACTAAAGCATACAGAAGGGGCCAAAATGACTTTTAATTCAATAAGCTCAAAAAACTCTGTATAGATTCTACCAAAGAGCAAAATTCCATAAATGAGTCTGTATTTTCATTGTATTCAGAAAAAGAAATATTTTTTTCAATATTAAAAAGTCCTGGGTTGATGAAATTGTTGCATATTTCTTTCTGGGTAAGTGGTAGTGAGTACAGATCTCTGACAGTTCTATATTAAATGCAGGTGGCTCTGTGAATGCTATTCCTGTCTGATACACTACATTAACCATAACCTGCAATTTCTTCCAGAAGAACTGGAATGAATTAAATTGTTTAATAAAACCTTACTTACCTGGATAAACTCATTTCTAGTTTGCATATAGGTTCCCCTGATGTATCTTACTAGATTAGTATTTGTAACATAAAAAGCTAGAAGTGTTTACTTAGAAAACCAAACATCAACTGTAATCCTGACCATTGTCCAAGATTTTCCTTTTTAAGATGGAATTTTCTTTTATACTTTTTCTTGCTATATCCTGAATTGCTAAATAAATTTAGCATGAACTGATAACTTCATTCCCACTTCACAGCTACATTCAAAGCTCAAACACAAATCCTTCTGCATAATTTACATTTCAATGCACCTCCATTGAGTCTGCCTATAAACATGGATTTAGGCATTAAAGACATCAAGAGTTTTGGGGATGGACATACCTGGATGCCATTTTTTTTTCTTGTTGCTGATGTTCAGTTTAAAACAAACACACAGTGTAGAAAATAGAATGCATCATCACAGATCTGTACCCTAATAAGGCCACCTCTAATTGTAAGAAAGGATTTTAACACAGGAGCAATGCAAAGCAGCTACATTTGATCAGGACTACAAACCAAAAATATTATTTCGCTTGGTGCATGGTGAATACAATAAAGTTAAAAATTTTGTTATTCTAGAATTTATTTTAAATGCCAGAAGAAAGTATTACTAGGAGAATATAACAGCTTTATTTTGTTTTCATGGATAAAGCAAGCCATAAAATTCTTTGTAACTGACTGTGGTTGAGGCAAAAAAATGCAGCCCCATGATTCCAAGTGCAGCATCATTTATATCCATAAGCAGATTAAATTTTAAAAGTTCTCTCAATACCACTGACCAGAGGAACAATGTCATTGTTAGAAAACACACGCACTGGTTACCTTATAATCAAATTTTCACTGCCCTTTCTGACAGGTTTTTAAGTTACTTAAGGGATCTATTTATATGTGGAAGCATCAACATCATGCAGTAAATCCAACCACAACTCAGTCACATATTTTATTAAGTTTAAGTTCAGTGAAAGTGCAGAGTAAACTAGGGCCCTGTGTCTCTCAGTTACATCTGATTTGCGGTTGCTATAAAAAGGCCCACATGCCGCTCTTTCAGATGTGTTTTGGATTGAAAATAGGATTAATGTGCTAAAGTGTGATTAGAATGGTTAAACACGATTAATTGGAACAGACTTGTATTGCCAAGGGAGCTCCGCTGTTACTGGCCAGCCTCCAGTTTACCAAGTGAACAAAGCAGGCCAACTGTCCAAGTTTTTCCATGTCTTTGCTTATGTGCCTTTTCCTTTGCATTTTCTCATAGCCAGCTTGTCTCAGAGCAGATTAAATACAGCTGAGAATGTTGGTCTAGGTCTGCAGCGAGGATCCTCGGGGAATAAGCAGGAACCTCAGGCCCAGACTTGGCTTCTCCAGTGCTGGTTGAAAACTGCCATGCACCTAGGGCAAGGGTCCAGGTGGATCGACTGGGGAGTGGGAGTAATTTGGGGTTTTTAAAATGATCTATTAAACCCCTGAACTTTAATCAAGCTGCTACCACACTGACAGCTGTGATTTACTCACACACGGCTGCCAGGGGTAAAAGGGGCAAGGGCTGCAGAGCCCAGGCACTTGTCCCCAGCTCCAGAGCCCATGCGTGGGCCACACGTGCATCCATCCTCCCCCCACCCCAAATTAGCAAAATTGCTGTGCTTTCATCATGGGCAAACTCATATGTATCTGTGCTATAGAAAAATCTATTTTGTTTTTTAAGTAGATGCTTGGCTGGGCATCCAGAAAGCGCTGCCCCTCTCCACTACCTGCCCTTCCCTCCCCCCTCGCCTTTTCCAAGCACAGATTAAGGACTTAAAGCTTAGGTAATCAAAGCTTTAAACTGATCCTGCCTGGAGAAGTCAGAACGGTTTAGTATATTGTTCTAAAAGCAGAAATACCTCAGTGGTTTATTGCATGAAGATATTAAACTTTGCACAAATTAAACTCAGGAGTCCAGACATTTTGAGCTAAATTCCTGGCTATAAGCAACTAAAACCTTCACAGCAATTAAAACCATGTTAGATTTTTTTTTTTTTTTTAATAACTCCAGGCACAATTCAAATCACAATGGGACTGCCTTTCTCAATAACAAAATCATTGTACAGCTTGTGGAGTAATGGCATTCTATCTGGGAATGAGCTTGGAAAACACACATGCACACAAGGGCTCCAAGACAGCATGCATATATGTACACAACTGTCTTTTAATATTTAGTATCCTTCTTTAAAAACTATCTAACCACTAGGAACAGAAGGGTAACCATATATTTATCCTCTGGGATTTGAGATCCTGAAGCAATTATTAGAGGAAAGAAATGGAAGATAAATTCAGGGATATTTCTTGCTGCACTCTAGTTCATTTACGTGACTGTACATAAATTTCCATCTCTCTGAACAATGCAAACAGAGAGGCAAACAGCATGTGCTATCTTTGCTTATAATTTACAAACTTGCCTTGGAGTCAGTTCAGTGTCACTTCCCCCTCAGGGGCTCAACAACAACCTCTTCCCTTGCTTCCTTCTCTGCCTTCATACCTCCCATTCTCTCTGCCTCATGCACAGCTTCCCAAAAACAGGAGTGGAGCAGTGGAGGTGACCACAATGAAGACTCAGCATAGGTGATGTCACATAGAGAACCTCTGGTGATCTGAGTTATAACAGCTGTCTGGATGCCCCATCTTGGTTAAGAGCAAATATTTCAATATTATCTCCCAGACAACTATTGCATTTTCAACTCATCAGAAGAGAAAACGAAAGGTCAGTGTTTATATCTTTGGTGAGGTACAAACTGGAAACACCCATTATGTTTCAAACTACTGTGGCACCAAGCTAAGTCAGATTTAGGAAGAGAAACTCCACTGTCAGGTGGGTCTTACAGTTCCTCACCACAGAATGTTGGATGTGACAAAGTCATCAGATCATAACAGTACCTGTACCAGGCCCAAAGTCCCAGGCCAGTCCCATGTCCTACCTGCAGCACCAACTTGTTACATTTTTCATCTCCAAAAAGGATGCAAAGACACTTTTTAACTGAAAGCAGATTTTTGCATTCCCTGTGTAGTACACTAAGAAAGCACAAGGAGCCACCTGCCCTCTGCAGCAGCACGGTGCACTGGAAGCTGCCAGGGCTGAGAAGCAGAAAGCTGCTGCTGTGGGTCCCAGTGTGAGCCCTGTGGCCATCCACACATTCTGTGCCTTAATTATACAACTGGAGGTCTTGCCTTAGGGGAGGTTTCCATTTCTGCTTTTTTTTTTTTGTCAGATATGATCAGTGTTTAGTGCATGTGCAGACACACAGGACAGCACTTCCAGATTTGTGTAGAACACAAATAACCCTCTGAGAGAAGGTTGTTCATTTGGGTATTAGGGGTGCTGTAAACCTTGCTTTAGGTACCCATCCTCAGTGTTGGGGAACTAATCTTCCATGTCCTCACCAAATTTGAGACATGTCAGCAGAGAACCTGCAGCTGAACTGAGTGTTCCTACAAGAGAATAGAGCAGTGACATGTAAATGGAGGGGATGGAGATACAGGAATGTTGGTGGAAGCAGAATTGGGACCCAGGCTATTTCTGGTTAAGGCAATTCAGAAGTTACAGCCTGAGTAAAACACCTGGGTCTTTGCATGGGCATTGATATTTTTGTGACCCATGGAAGTGACTTAGCTTCCCTTAGCTGTACATCCATAAAGCTGGGGTTACTAGTGGGACCTTGCCCACCACAGTGACAATAACTGCACAGAAGATGTAAAAGAATGATGGTAGCAGCTATTGTGTCAATAGAATGGATATAGCACATTTATTTTTCTACTAACACTTCCCAAAATAATACATTGACATCTATAATTCACTTTCCTGAGCTTTTCTCTTGCATAATGTGTAGCATTATAAAATCTTTGCAGGCTGAGTACCATTACATGCATATTTACAGACAGTGAGGGAAAGAGAGCTGGAACAAAATCATCAAGGAATGGATGCAATAAGGAACTGAATGCCCCAACCCTGTTCAAGGAAAGGAAGAGCACTGGTCACACTGAAGCCAGTGAGTCCTTTTGATTTCAATAACCTGCTTAAGTGTTTTGTCAGAAGGGGGCCAGGAGCCCTCAGCACCCAGCAGGGCTCTGCACTCCCTGTGCTGCCTGAAGTCCTGCAGTGAAGCAGCAGCAAAGAGCTCCTATTGTGGGGATACCTTCTCTGGCTTCCTGAATAGGACAACTGAGAAATTAAAGCTAAGAATGAGAGTCTGCCCCAGGTTTTACACAAAGCTCTGTGCACTCCAGAGAAGAATTTGGAGAGCTTAGTGACTGCTGGCTGAATACATATTCAGGGCAAAATTCTTTCCTGCATGCACCTGGTTTGCATGAATGCCAGGCTTGTGTGTGCAAGGGAGGCGTGTGCACAACAGAAAGGAGAAGCCAGAATAAAAATGATCCCTAATTTCATGTGGCTCAGCAGGGGGAAAAGAGCAACTCTACACAGACAGGTGTACATGACTTTCTTTAGATTCAGAATATGGCATAGGACACTGAGGTCTGAATTTGGGGTCTCTGGCTGACTGGAGTGAGCCCTTTCAAACTGAGAGTGATCCTTGTCCCTTTCAGCGACACAGAAGGAATACATTGCCCTCTCTGTCTGCTAAAACAGAGGGAGGAAAATAATCAGTCATCAATTCTTTGATTTTTCTGGGTAGTCCTGCTAAATCCTCCCACTTTTTGGCTAAACCATACCGTTTTGGGGAGTAGAGGACTATTGTGACACGTGGAAAACACACAGAGCTGGAGAGCAGCATTTGGAGATGAGGAGAGCTGACCCTGGGACCAGCAGCCCTGGGAGCTGCTGACAGCCCCTCTCAGGCATCCTCTCCCTCCAGGGCTCCCCAGAGCAGAATCAGGTCCTTGAACAGGGGCTGGATGTTCTGTGCAGGCATTCAGCAGCTTTTCATACATCTTTATCTCTTCAGCTGCAAGATTCAGTGCACTACACAGATTTATGGGAATTCTTTCCATGTTCACAACTTATAAGTATTAATAACCCGTCCAAGTTGGAAAATAATACACCATTCCTAACTCTATTAACTACAGAAAATCTGGCTTCAGTTAAAGTAAGATCCCCTTTAGCAATGCCCAATATCCAATAAATATTATATATAAAAAAAGCCAGGCTGCATCTTATCTGACGTGCTGTAACAGTAATGTTTTTGCCTGAGGCACTGCAAACTTCAGGCTTAAGAAGTCAAAATGACAGGGTGCAGATGATCACTGGAAAGTTATAAATTTTAACCTAAAGAGTTACCTTTAAGTATTTTTTTTTTTTTATCTAATAATGATTACAGACAGGCAAATTCAGCAGGCTCACAAATCTACAAAGAGATATTGAAGATGTAGATAACATTCAAAAAGTGTTTTCTTAATGCTTGTGTTTCTGTCACTAACTTGCAAGGAAAAACAGCATTAACATTTCTGCCACTGCTGTATAAAAGTGGCTCTGGAGTTTTCCAAACAAGCAGTTTCATCCAGTTATCAATGGTTTTAAAACTACTTGCCTTCAAAGTTAAGACTAAATCCTTTGGTCCTTACTCTGACAAAACCCCTGTTGCTGTTAGTGAAGGTCTTTCATTCAGTTAAGACTTCTAATTTCAGGTTAAGGTCTTCTGAGATACTTAAATGACAGGTTTACATGTTTTCAGTAGATTCTTGGTCCTTGAATACCCAGGTCTGGGCCTTACTGGTGCACAAAAACTACATTAGTGTGGCACAGTATTTCAGTATCTTTTGGGTTAAATATGCCAAGAGATGTCCATAGAGTTATTCAGTGAGTCTTTAAGTTGGAAATGCTTCGGACCAGCACAAGCCTAACTAGAGCAATAACTGCACCACTTTCACCCTGCTTTAAACTAGCAGAAGGGACTTGCAGCATTCCCTGCCTTAGCAGAGGTCACTTGCAAAGTCAGCTGCCAAATCTGTCCTCCTGAAGGCTGTTGGAGAATGCAAATTACTCCAATTATTTACCGTCTCTGGCCTCAGAAGTTCAATTAACCTGATAGACAGTTAATTAAAGGTTAAAATCAGCTATTGGCTCAGGTACTCCTCAGATGCCCTTCACCAAGTCCTGTGACTCTGTCACCACCTTTCAGCCTCTTCTCTCCCCCTTTGCTCAGGGAATCTGCAATCCCAGGGCCAGTGCTGGGGCAATGGCCCATCCAGGGGCTGTGTCACACACCAGTCCCAGAGCCCAGCCTCAGCTATGATTGCTATTTGCTCCATTTCTGACATCCTCAAGAATTCACCCATTCATCCATTTCCCCACTTTCTTGTTTTACTTTGTGTATTAGTCTATAGGCCAGATGCCATTTTGAAGAGCTAGGCCCAAAATGACCCAGAATTTGTTTTTGAGAGTGTGGATGACACTTTTTTTATAAAGGAAGCAAGCTAGTGATGCTATTCATGGTAGCTCATGGACCATTCTGCACCTATGGATGTTAAACCCAGAACATTAATTTGATTACATTTTTGTTAATCACATGGCAGCACTGGCTGTCTCTGTATTGCTTATTTTAGGGAGATTTTTTTCTAGTCAGAGAAAGGCAGAAAACTCTATTCAGCAAACTTCTTTTATTTATCATCTTTGTCTGAGACAGCAGCCTAGCAAGCTTAGAATGGCTGAAAATGAAAGTCAATTGAGAAACTGAAAATTTTCACATGCATACCAGAGAGGGAGCTCATTCTCAGGATGAGATCTGGACAGTTATCTCACTCTGAACATGACCTCATGAATTTGGCAGCTCCCACCCTCCAGCAGACTTTGAACTCTTGGGTGGATCAGTGGCCTAATCTTTGACTTTCTTTCCTTTGTAAGAGTGAGGGGGAACCCTCAATAATTTTGCAAGAAACTGTGTAATCACTCATTCATCAGTCTTATAAAGAGCCTAAAACTGCTGGGTTTTTATCTAGTTAAGGTCTGTTCTTTGCCTAGTTTGTTTCTGATTCTTATTCTCTTTGGGGGCTTTTTTTTATTTTGTGGGGGTTTTTTGGGGGGTGCTTTGTTGTTGTTGTTGGGGTTTTTTTGTTTGGTTTGGTTTTTGGTTTGTTTGTTTTTGTTTGGGCATTTCTTGTTGTTCCTTTTTTTTTTTTTTTGTCTTTTTGCTGTGAGCTGAGTGAGGAATTCCTTCAATTCAAAGAGAATGACACTTTTTACCCCAGAGACAGAGTCTTGGCCAGATTTCACTGCAGCTGGAGTGCCCAGGGCCAACAGTTTCAGCTGAAGGATGTCCCTCTGCAGCACCAGTGCTGTCCCTGGCTTCAGCAGGGACAGACACACACAGGGTGCAGAAGGGAAGTGGCCTCCAGAGACACTGCACCCATTGCTCCCCCAGGGGTGCTGGGCTTTTCTGCTGGCCCAAAGCTCTCAGGCTCAGTGAGAGCCAAGGGTGGCACACCCTGCTTGGCTTCAGACTCACCCCACCTTTCCCACACCAAATCTGGCAATGAGAAAAGCCTCGTGATGCTCTCTTCCCACCTTTGCACCACATAAGCAGCATTACCTAGAAAAACTGCTATTTTTCCTCAGGACAAATGGCAGCCTCCCAGTGAATACCCTAAAATTTGGGTTGGTGTTCCCTGCCACAGGCAGGCCACTTGGGAAAATAAGGAAAGCCTCCTGCAGCTCTTGTGTGAAGCTGTGGCAGAGGGACCCCAGTGCCCCACAGGCAGCTCTGCCACCCCACCCTGGTCACTCACACCTCTGCAGGGCATCCTGGGCAGAGCTCCTCACACCCCCAGCCATGAAGGGTCATCATTTTAACCGAGGGAACAGGAGGTTTGAGGGGAAGATGCTTCCACTGTAAACTGCACGTTCAGGAGGGTCTTGGGAAAGAGCCTGACACCAAGTTTCAGGCAGGGCCAGGGCAAGGAGGGGTTGGACAGAGCCTGTTTTCTTCTTAAAGGGTTTGAGGACAGAAACAAAGGGCTAAATAGGAGCCTGTCAGGGTGGAGAAAGCTCTTATTTTTATTTCCCATTATAGCTTTCATCTGTGAAAGAGGTTTGGCCAAATCCATTATTTTCTGAGCAGCAGCAGTCACAGTTAGGGAAAAGATATTGTGAAAACTAAAAATTGAAAAACATATTCTTTCATAACAAAGCCTGAACTAATGGCTTGCTTGAGCCTCAATAAAATTGACAGAAATTTGTAAAAGACATGAAAAACAGTAAGAACAGGAGTTTTCTTTGATCAAGAAATCTTCTGACATTTGTATTTCCAAGTTATCCTAGACAGTTACAGCAGGCTTTGAAAGTCACTAAAGGCTCCTTTCACAAAAAGGGTTTGGATTGACTTTTCCTTCAAATAGCTTCCCTTCTCAACCAAGTGAGGTTTTAAAGAGTGTCTTTAATTACCACAGTTATTGTTGTTATGGAGGCCGGATGTGTTTCCCATTAAAATTTGCAGGAAAGTAATTTCTAGTTTTCATTTTGGGCTCAGGGAGCAGATCTGCAGAGCATCTTAGGAGCAGGTCAGAGCTGGCTAAGCCCAGTGAGGGGCAAAGAGAGGTTCCAACACCAGGCAAGCCCCAAGCTCCCTGCTTGGCACAGTGATGCCCCAGCCCCACCACAGAGCCCAGGGCAGCACCACAGCACCTGCTCCCAGAAATACCCATTTTACAGACAATGTCAGCTAAAGGTGGCTCCAGTCATCCTTCTCCAGTCCTGCTTTTCCCTCGGGGAGGAAAGCAGTAGCTTTCACATTAATTTTGGGACTCAGACTAACAGTGTTTAACCCACATACTAGTTCCATTGAGGTGAACTGAAATTATTCACTTGTGCAGAGATCAAATCTCTTGAGAAGCTGTAGAAAAAATAGAGTCATGTTCTTAATAAACACTGGAAACATCCAGACTTCCTTGGGCACAGCCAATTTCAATAATTAATTTGCTATAGATGGAGCTAGCTGATTTGAAGAGTCAGATTTATTCTGATTAAAGCATTTACTTCTATGTCAGCAGAAGGAAAATTTACTGCCTCAGGAAAACATAAATGTCAAATGTGTGCTTGAATATACAGAGTAGGGTAGATAGAAAGAAGATGATGTTTTCACAGGTCATGTGCTTAAAGGTCAGCAGGGTTAAAGAGTGCTTTTTTTGTTGTTTTAAAGCTGCCACAACATGAAGAAGGAGCTGTGCAGCTGAAGGGAAAATGGCAAGATGGAATGTGCTCCAATGTCCACGGGAGGAGCAGCAGGCACTCGGAAGAGGCACATGCATACAAACAAATAGCTGAATTTGCCTCAAGACACATAAAGAAGACTTTTATATAATATTATTCTGATGCCAGAACTACTGCTTTTCTGTTCTGATGCACAATGGCACTTTTTTCTTTTTTAGACAGCAGTAACCCTGGGTACTCTTCTCTTCACAGACTCACAATGCCCAACACCACTATACTTGTGTGAAAAATTGCTATGTCCAAACCAATTCTTACCCAGGGAGAACTCCTGTCTCCAGAAGACTAAGCCAGGAATATTTCACCTGCACAAATGCAGTGGGGACATTGGAGTGAAAATACTGAAATAAATTGAAATGCACCTCTTACAGCCAGAAATTCCTGGTGCCTAAAGTACAGCTAGGCACCAGTATTATTGGGAGCAGCACTGGTGCCTAACTGTGGGTACTGAGTGCCATCCTGGAGCCCTGAAGATGCCTAGGACATCAGCTCAACACCAGCAGCAGTAACAGAGTGATGCCTTCCGTTTTAAGATTTTTTTTTTCTGTTCAGCTTTAGTGTGTAGCCCTTAGCTCCATATTCAGTGTTACTGAGTTCTCCTCACAGGGTAGTTAGACCCAACAATTCTCTCCAGCCCAACATTCAGGGACAATCCTTCCCAACCTCAGCCCCAAAAGCACAAACAATGTCAAAAAGAGGAGGGCAAGCAAGGAGGGTGGAACTTCATCATTCCAAGTGATTCATTGGACAGTTCACCTCAAGATGCAAATGGAGCATCTCTGATAAAAGTGCGAAGCCCCATGGGCAAAGCCCCTTTTCTGTGTCCATGCTGAGGCCCATCCTGGCAGGGGCTGCAGCCAGGCTCTGCCATTGCCAGGGTGGGGCCTTGCAATAAATCCCTGCTTTATTCCTCTCATTTTGTCTGCCCTGTGCTGCAGGTCACACTGATCAGGCATCAGGAGGGCTCCTGCAAGAGACTCACACCCTTATGGAGTGGTGTCTGGAAGCCACTTATATTTAGGGACCTGACTGTCTCCCTAAATAACTCTGAGAATGGGAATTTTTAAAGCAGAAATTAGTACAGAGCCTGTGAAATTCAGGCAACTACAGACAGAAACATGAATGGGACAGTGGCTTCCTGGATTTTGTGTGTTCTGGAGACCAGACTTCATGTTCCCACCCCAAGTGCTGGCAGGGACAGAAATCCTGCTCTGTATTCTCTGTAACTTCAGGTGTGATCCCAAAACTGCCCAGGCTGCTGCTGCTCTGGCTCTGCTCTGTTTTGGGGCTGCTCCCCCAGCACCCCCCAAGAGGTGCTGCAGGGTGAGCCCTGTGTTTACATTGCCTGCTAATGCCATCAAGCTTTCTGCTGCTGGTCATTAGCAATCCACCCCTCCTGCCTTTCCTCTCCCCAGGGAGGTGCTCACAGAACCTGCCTCACGGATTTCTGCTTTTCCATTGTTGTTGCAGTCTCCCCAGTTTATCTTGCTCTCTCATGGAACAACAAACCACAGAGATGGTTTCAGCCTAGCAGCCAGTTTTGCCAGAAACCAACCCTCCAGGAGCAGGAGCACATCCTTCCCACCTCCTTCAGAAACCCACTCAGCAGGATCCATTGCTCTGTGCTTTGCTCGAGGCATGTTTCTCTTGCATCAATAATATTTTACCTTTCACTTATAAAATCAAACACAAAAGTGCTTGCCCTCCCCCAAATGATCAGATGCATAAAATATTACAAGACTATCACTTCCCAAAGGTCACATTCTCTTCTTTCCCTTAATTAGGATTCAAGATTTCTGACAAGAAGCTGCTGCAGCAGAAGTGTAGCTCTTTTATGTTTATTAATTCACATGTCTGCTTTTTCACTTTGCAAAGAGGAAAAAGGAAATGGTTTTAAGTGGGATAAGTGGGCTTCTTTCTAAACAAAATAAAAAAAGAGGAAGCTCCAAATATGGAGGAAACAGAGGTGATCTGATTCAGCAAGAATTTACACACATAGTACTTAGTTTTTGAAAAGTTTCAGTCAGTCCTTCACACAAAAGTGGTATCAGCACCTGATGTGCTGCATCTCATGTGCCTGAATATGCAATTCAGAGTTCCTTTTTAATAAAGTTCCAGTCATGAAATAGATCTTCTCACACCTAAAATGACAATACCAATATCTTGATTTCTAAGTAATTTTTTAATGTTCTTGCAAGAGCAGACTTCAGTTTGTGACGGATTAAAATAAAGGGTAGTATTTCATTATTAACATTATTATATCAGAAACTATACCCTCATTTTTTAGATAATACCTGAAAGGAAGTAAGTTTTGTTTGGAGTGAAAAAGGTGTTTTAAATCAGCCAACCTGCCTGAGAGGACAAAGATAAACACAGAGAGCAGTGTGATTTCCGGCAACATGATTTTTTTTTTTTTTTTTTGCTACATCCAAGTATAAAAATTTCACATAACAGGAACCATGCCTTTTGGATCCCACAAGAACCTTCCCAAGGAGCCAGAGAGAAAAAAAAAAAAAAAAAAATCTGTATAAAAAAATAAAATTCAGTAACTGGGAAAAGAACAAGCAGTCTTCACACAATATAACACCTTGCCATTACCAAATTTTCTTTTTCTGATTTCATGTGCATATATGTCTCTGGTATTTCCTCTAACCTGGCTGTGCTACAAGTAAAGGGAGCTTCTGTGCTTTGGTTACAGCCCTGGACTTGAGGATCTGGGCTGGATGCTCACCTGTGCTGGAAACCACCCCTGTGTGCAGAGCAGGTGAGCCCATTCCTGCCCTGCTGCAGCCCCTGGTCTAACACACTGCCACACCTGGGGAAAAGGTGTCTACAAGTGGCACCTGGAGCTTGGCAGCAGCTCAAGGCACAGCAGCCCCTCAGGTCCCAGCTGTGCAGACCCCGGCACCCCCAAAAAGCAAAGTTCTGGCTGAGGAGGGGGTGGGTGCAGCTTTCCAACACTGAACCCCAAGCTTTGCTCGGGAGGGGCTGCTCAGGGTGCAGAAGGCTGCTGGGGCAGCACCCTGGTGTTTTGGCTCCCTGCTGCCATTGCCAGGTTTCCAGCCCTGCTGAAGAGGTGACTCAGCTGCCTGTGCCGCTGTATCCAAACCGTGTCATTTTACAGCCCAGTGTAAATCAGCCCTGTCTTCAATTTTCCTTCGTATGCCAGCCAAAAATGGTGCCAGTTCTGATGCAAGTCAGAGTTCTGAGTCACTGCCTCATTAATTTCTAGATATGGGTTTTAGGTGCTTTGAAACTTTCCTCAAAATCCAATTCCCCCAGATTCCCAGTCACTTCAACGTGCCTTCTTTGAAGCCCTTCCAGTTTTTCTAGATGTTTTTGGTAGTTGGGTGCCCAGCACTGAGTGTAATTTTGCTTCCCTATATATTTTCTAAATCCTAGCTCTTAAAGCATTAGGGGTTTATGTGTGTGTATATATTCTATTATGTATTATAGTATATCATATAATATATAATGTGAAGAATTTGCCTTCATATCAGTGATACCAATTTTATTGGGAGAGAAATATTAGCAGGATTTGATTTTGAGTCACCAGCTGTTTCTTCTTTAAGGTTATTTCTTTTTTTATTGGTGTCCCGGTGAATGACTAAAATGTAAACTAAATTAAGACTTAACAAAACACCAGGATGATTCGTACAAGCATAAAATTATATTGGTCCAAAATTTTTTTTTTTCCTGAACTCTCTCCAGAACGCTTTGAGTTTGCTGGACAGATTTCAGGTTGCCATCACAGAAGTGCAAAACCAGGCTGAACATTCTCAGATATCAAAGCTGCCAGTGCCATTTGCCCAGTCAGGAGAAAGGCCAAGCTTGGACAGAGGATGAACAACAGCAATGGTCTCAGTGCAGCCTCAGTTCTCAAATCTGAGCAAACCTTTACCCCAGGTCAGTGATATTAATAATGGACTTCCAGGTGATTTCAGTGGGAATCAGCCCTTATGTGCTCAGACAAGAAGTGTTTATATCAGCAGATATCCCCTAAACTGGGATGTGAGCCTGTGCTGGCTCAGGTGCACTGACTCAGCAGGTGAGAGTGCCTCTGTAAGAAAGCTCTGCCAAGGTGTAGAATGCAGGTGGTGGAAAGGCCTCAGCAGAGCTATTTCAAAGACTTGAAGAAACACAGAACAGTTTTACATGAGATATGAACCTGAACTGCAATTGCAAATACCACAGACTCCTAGAGGGTACTGGGCAAGCTGCTTAGGCTGCCCCTGAATTCCCCACCCAAAGGGAAGCCTTCCTCACATTTTCCTAAGAGAGAGCCACAGGACCCAACCTTTTCTCAGTGTGACCTCCTCAAGAGTTGTAATAACAGCAATTGCTTTCAGTGTCTTTGTTTCTGTGATAATTTGTCAGTGTTTTATTTTTCTTGTTTGGACATAAAACTCTCCAGGGAGTGCACTGCTTTCTTTACCAAGTGAGACAACAGCCAAGACCCCTTTGCTTGTAGCTCACCTGGAGCTGGAAGGAAGGGGATCCACAACTCCATAAAAGAAATGCCAGTGGAAGCATTTTGGGTGGGGGAAGGTGCCTGGAAAGCAGACACTGCCCCTGAACTGCATTCACAGGCATCAGAACAGGCCTGATGTCCTCACAGCCAAGTGGTGTAGCCTGGAGCTGGTGCCAGCTGTGAATGGGGAATCAAAACCATTCACCACAACACAGACCTGCAGAAGTTTTCCTGTGCTGCCCAACACACCCAGGATAAGAACAGCTTGCTATGAACTCGTTATATGAACCTGGAAAAGGACTTCAACTTCACAATGTGTTGTAAGATGGTAGTATTTCATTTTAAAATTAGCTGAAAAAAAATTCTCAGCTGTCCCACACCTTGTGAAATAGCCTACCTTAAAGGCTGACACTAATTTTGCACTGGTGTAAATAACAGCAGAGAATTTAAAAAAAAAATTAAAAAAAAAATCAAATCACTCTATACCAGGCTGAAAACAGGCAAAACTCCATCCTTCCACTGAACAGCCATGACTGTTAGAGTGGATTCAAATAACCCTCCCAGCCCAGCAAAGGGCTGCATGGAGTGAGTGCTGTTGTTCAGGCTGAAAGTCTTTGTCTCTACTAGAGATAACAGATGCTACTGATAACATCCAGATCAATGGGTGCTGAGCTCATTATGTTTTTTGAATGTAAGATTTGAAGGATTTAAGCAATTATATCTTTAAAACCCCACCTTCCTTTGTAAGCCACACAGTTACATACTATTGCAACCCACTCTGAAAGTATTAAGCTAAAGGCAAGAAATAGGAAAACATGAGGACTTTTGAATAGTGAGAATTTGCACAGGGAATCAAAGAGGTTTCAAGTTCACTTAGTGCAGATGTTTCTATAATTGAGACACACTAGAAAAATGCATTAATGCACAAATCAGTCTTGCCTACAGTTATCTGAACCATAAAAAAATGTCCACAGTCAGGATATAATTCCCTATTAAATCCTATAGGATACTTTAAAAAAACAACATGAGTTCTTTTTTTTTCCTATTAAACTCTCCAGGACTTTTTCAGTAGGGGAATCCACAGGGAGCACAAACCAACCTAAAACCTGTTGACCAATTCACCCCATAACCCTTTCTCATACACTTGCCCACAGATACTAAGGACCAGAATTTTAATGAGGCCAGCTAAGTGCAGCTGGTGACCTGAAAGATTTATTACTCCCATTTAGACCAGTAAGACTTCCTCTGGAACTGGCTTGAGCTCCCTTTACTGAACGTGCCCAGCCATCCATCCATCCATCCATCCCTCCAAAGCCAAACACAGGCTCCTGCAGGCAAAGGCAGCAACCTGCACCTCCACATTTGCTGCTGGTGCAGAACGTGCAGCCTCACAGGCAGAGGGAGAGCACGGACTCTCACAGGCTTTCAACTTCTTAAAACCCTAATGCCTGAAGCATTCGGAGGAAAGAAAAATGTCTAGGGCAGGTCCGAGGCAATCCGACAAGAATATTTTTTTTCTGATCTCTCTAAGCATGACATAATCGTCTGCTTTTAGTGTCCAACACGTGTAAATAGAACTGGCACGTTCCTCTCAGCAGTGAGCTACAGCTCCTACCCCAAATCGGCAGGGAGCAGCTGTACCCTGCCGGAACACCCTGCAGAAAGCTGTGTTTGATGGGAGGGACTCCTCCCTGCAGGTTGCACATCTGATTTTTCCCCGAGACACCCTGGGGCACACGGCCTCCTGCTGCTACGCCAGACTTAAACAGGGCTGTCCCAGCCCCAAATCCACAGGTCAATTAGGATTATCAGGTGCTGGTTCCCAAATATACCTGTTGGCCCGGGAATGCTCCTCTAAAAGAACTGCAAACACTACTACTTTTTTTTTTTTTTTCCTCCTTTCTATCCAGACTCGCCTTGATGGACGAAAATAATGATACAAACAAGAAGGAAATCGTGCATCTCTTTCTCTCAGCCCAGCAGGAGGCAGATGGAAAAGTATGAAAAGCAAATTACCTGGCAGCATTTCCCACTAATCGGCCTCAGGGCTGGGCTGCTTTGGCGTGAAACCATCCTGAGACTCTTCTGCCAGCGCTGGTTCAGGCGCTGGGCAGAGGACCCTACCCCCTAATTAAGAACCTGAAGCAAATTGAAAACAGCTGTGAATAATTAGACAATTCAAGTGCTGTTAAGAAGGAATAATTTTTGTAGGCATCGTAATAAATCTTATGCTGTCCGAACCCATACATTTTATGTGAACTTTTTTCTGCTGGTGGGTCAGTGCATTACTCATAAAAGAAACAGTATCCCTTTTGTTTTGATTGGGCCTGCTTAATAACAAAAGAGCACATCGATATAAGTGGAAGTGTGATGACAAAGAGAATAGCCTTTACTTTCCTTAATTTTCAATCGTTGTGGTTCAGATCCTATGTCAGATTCCTGGCACGTGAGTTTGGTGAAAAAAAAAAAAAAAAAAGAATTCTTGATTTGCACTGTAACTAATACCTGAACCCAAGCTACTTAACATTTTTTAGATTTCTCTGGAAAAATACATGTCAGGAAAATACTTAAAAAATCAGCAACTGGCCTATTAGCTTTATGTAGCAGATAAGTTCTTGAAATACTAAGACCTAGGGAAATCTATTTTTCTCTGAAGTTTTCCACCTCTTTTTTTTAATCTTATGACTCGTCTGGAACTGGGTTAAAGTGTTTCACAGAAAGCAATTTACAGACGGGGAGCTTTCACCATGCACAGCCAAACTATTCAGGGCCTGATTCAGCAACCCATAATGGGCTTTCTCACAAATTAGTTCTGTGAACCACTGAATTTACATTTAATTTTATGTTGTGTATAGTTTTCTGAAGGCAAGGTATCTGCTCACTCTCTCAATGGCAATGCCTTCGTAGGATCCAGGATTTGCTTGAATAATGGCATCACTTGTGAACAGGGTATGGAAGGAACTTGATTATTTAGAAGCATGCTTTGGCTTCACTGCTATCTTAGAATAGCAGATATTCCTGTCATTTTGATGGATTTATATCATCCAATTCCAATCTGGACACGCCCATTTTTTTTTTTTTTTTTAGGATTCATGAGGTGCTGTTCTGTTTTTCCTACATTTCCAGAGAAAAGAAAACAGAGCTCGCTGTGCCAGCCCTGTGTTCACAGCGTGGCAAATCTGGCATTCACAGGCCAGGCAGCAGAAACGACACTGGGAGGAAACACCTGATGCAAAATACCTGGTTCTACACACCAGGGGCCTAGATTTAGGTACAGAGAAAGGAAACAAAGCATGCTGCAAAGCCTCAGAAAATGAACCTGATGAAGGTGGAGGGAGTGGGAGTAAGAGCTGAGGTGTCTGTGCCCCCCAGCTGCCCAGGTGGAAGGCAGCTCAGCCCCTGCTGCACACCTTCCTCCTGGGACACCTCACACTGCCCTGCACCCGCTGCACCCCACGCCTGGGGCAGTGGCTCCTGTACCTGAAGCTCTCCCCATCCTTGAGACTCTTTAGCCAGGGCCTGGGGGGCATTTCTTCAACTCTGAATCACCCTTTTTATGGTTTATGCCCAAAGCAGTATGACTGCATGGGGGTGTTGCTTATCAAATCCTTACCAAGACTTCCATGACCCTGCTGCTGTCCTTCCATTGGCATCTGGATGTTCTGCATGTGGAAACAGTGGCCCCACTGGGTATGAGTGGGTATGAGGAGCTGAGATCTAAATTCCAGATGTTGTATCATCTGACTACATGTAAGAATTATGAATCTGCTTTGTACTAAAATGTATTTTTGGATGTTGTGTCAAAAAATCCAGGGTGCCACAAAAGCAGAGCAGCTGTGCTGAACCAGAGCAAGCATTTCCATCACTGAAGCTATTTACAATTTTCAAATTCCTTTAGGGAAAAAAAAAGGAGAAATAATTATTTAGGTTCTAATGATACTTTAGAAACAGTAACACTATAAATACACTATCCTTAATTTTCCACCCTTCACGTTTAATTCACCTACTTGCAAGTGCATGTGTGAATTTCTTTTTTCAAGAGCAAGGATTGAATGTCTTCCTCAGAAAAGAGATGCAGCACTGATGAGGAGGGAATTAATAGATTTTGTCTGCACCCAGCAGGAGCAGAGGAAATATCAGCAGAGACATAGCTATCTATTCATATATGCTTCTCCTCTTCCCTCCCTGACTGCTGCCCTCCTTGGAGCACTAGTGACTGACAAAGATCCCCAGTGGCTTCCTAATTTTGGCCTAGGATGAAGCAGGAGTTCACAGTGGCCAAAAGAACAATTTGATGTTTCAGCAGTACAGCCTTTGGCAGCGCTGAGTTCCAGAAGCATTTGGGCAAGGCTCTCAGGCACAGGGTGTGATCCTTGAGGTGTCCTGTGCAGGGCAGGGGTTGGGTTTGCTGGTCCTGATGGGTCCCCTCCAGCTGGGCACATCCTCTGATAATCAGTTCAGGCAGGAGCCACCAGTCACATCCCTGCTTGGGGCTTGCTGGTAGCCCCAGGGGTGACTTCTGGGTGGGTCAGTGCAAGACTTTGGGGGCAGCCAGCCAGCTAGAGAGGGAAGCAAATTAAAATTAGATGCAGGTTTAAAGCAGCTCCTTCGGTTGCTGTTGGCCTTGGTGGAGCTGTGGTAGGGAAGGAGCAGTCTTGGTCCCCAAAGGGTTCTCCTGTGTGTCTCCACCAGCAGCACCTCTGGCCCTCAGCTTCTCCTTCCATAAAATGCAGCCAACAGCTCCTTACCCTGTGCATGGCTGCAAGGCTTAATCAGCTGAGGTTTATAAGGTGCTTTAGGAGCCTTGGCTGCAAGTTGCTGCAGACTTGCTAACTACATTATTTCAAAATAAAATAAACACATTTTATACAATCAAAAGGAAAAGGGGAAAAAAAAAATTCACTGCCCCTTTCTCCCCTCCAAGTCAGCTTCTCAGAACTTCTCCAGCACAAGTCACACTGTGCTCCTTGCTCAAGGTTTCACAAATAGACATAGCTGGTTGGCCAAGAGGTTTTTTTACCCTGGTGTTTATAATTCCAATTGGTGTAAAATTTCCTGATGGTTAACACATCCCGTTACAGACACTTTTGAATGAATGACTCATTCCCAAATAATTGACTAGCTTTGTAATTTGGGAAGTAAAAATCACATTTATGAGTCCCTGGGGGGAAGGCCTATAATGTTGTGCATAAAAAGTAGATAAATCATAAAACCTGATTTTTTTTTCATTTGTAAAAGCTTCCATTAGCCTTTGTGTGCACATTAAAGCAATGCCCTCTAAATGTGTGCAGCTGCTTTAAATCACTGGTGCACTTTAAAATCAAGCCTTTTTATATCGTGATGTTAAAATTACATGTTGGTTACTGTAATTCTGTCTTGTTTTTTTGTGGGACATCCTTGGTTCAGATCTGCTTCTGGGAAAACCTCTCCCTTTTCACTGAGTTTTCTAATCCCTGTAAGCAGAAGCCTAAGCATTTTGCAGCCAGTGGAAATGGTGTTGATCAGGTAAACAAGGGAGGCAAACAGAAAGGACCACTCAGTGCCAGTGCAAATAGGGCCCCATCCTCACTTAGCAGATGCATGAATTCTAGGCTGAGGTTTCAAATAAATGTGCAGTGTGATTCTAATGGGATTTGACAAGGGCATTTGATGGCTGCAAGGCAAATCTATTATTATCTACAGAATATCTAGTTACAAATGTAACCCCCCCCCCCAAAGGTGGTACTGAAACTACATAATATTTAAACCCCTGAATGAAATGGCCTTGCCACTTGCCTTGCCTTTCCAGTCTAAAAGCCCCATGTACCTTTATGCCAGCAAGGCCTTTTCCCACTTTTTCAGAGTACTGTAAATTAGTTTAGCATGCTTGAAAGAACCTGTAATTGTTACTGCTCTTGTTGACACATCAGCTTGATGCCACACAGAGCAGGACTGGGACCATATCCTTTGGTTTTGCAGTTACAGTGCATTTCAAGCACTTGACAGGTCCAGCGCTAAGATGTTCTGAATTAGATTTGAATTACAACCACTAAATGCCCTTGTCAAAGCTTGTTATGCCTGAAACTAGCCATATACATTTAACTGACTATTCCTATGGAAGATATACTGCTTAAACAAAGACATACTCCAAAGTTTCATACAGAATTGTCAAAATGTAATTGAGTTAGAAAAACAACTAAAGCATAAGAAGAGCAATCTTTACTGCCTTTCCCCCCGCTTTTCCTCCTTTGAAATAAATCCAAAGGACAATTTAGTGGAATCTTAGTATAAAATAAAAGGAGTATACGGAGTTCCAGCAGAGACATTGACATTTATACAAACAGCAGATTCATCCATACATTGATCCCAGTGTCAGGAAAGGCCACAGCAGAACTTTGGGATCTTACCCTGTGATAAACATTTCACATCACGTTGCTGGCATCAGAGAGCACCTGGTGCTTCAGGAAGAAAATGAACTAAAGCTGGCATGTGGATGGGAATCAGGATCAAGCCTTGAATTCTAGAGGACTCCAAATTCATGCTTCATCAAATAAGAGAAGCACAATATTCGTACATCTGGACGTGTGTGTGGAAGCATACACCTCAATGCCCATATACAGTATGGAATGCTCTATGCAATGTTTGTACAATTCAATAGAAACATAATAGAAACTCCCTTCTAACTTGCAGATGCATCCTGGCTGTGCAAGGCCATAGTCATCCCTTCTTGGGCTAGAAAACAGCAACCAAAGAGCACAAAGCTGGTTTTGACAGTGTGTGAAACTCAGCCTGTGCCATGGAGATGTCAGTAGCTCCCAGGGCCTGCATTGTGCTTTTATTTGTTAAACCCTGGGCTGCTGACAGGGGCTCTGTGATGGCTGGGGAGCTCTGCTGAGGCTGACCTGGCTGGGAAAGACAGTGCTGCTTGTGGGCACTGCAGTGGGCAAAGGAGATGGCCTAAGGCTGAAGGCTGAGAGGGGAGAGCAAGGACCTCCTGCAGCCCAGCTGGCTGTCTCAAACCCTCTCTGAGCACAAGAAGCAAAGGCAGATTTGCTCAGCCTAAACCCACAGGAGCTCAGGCAGTACAGAAGAGGAGGAGCAGGCTATTGCAACTAAGACAAGACAACCACAGGCCTGCACGTGTGTGTGGGTTAACACCATCAGCTTCTCTTCCAAATTCTCCTGCATGGGTGAAAAAAAGCATCTTGGGAAAACAGCCATTACCTCATCCTAGATTTCCTGGCTGAGTTTGAAAGGCAAATACTTCTGGAAGTGTTCTGGACTGGAGGGCAGGTCTACTGTGCTGTGCTCCCAGGTTTGCATTTGCTGACATGACTGCAGACACAGTGCCCTCCTCCCTTTCCTCCCGTGGGGTCTGTGAGCAGAGAACAGCTCAGAAGGGGTTTGTTGGCATTCCCCAGCAGGGAGCCAGCACATGGCAGAGGCAGCACATGCTCTGAAGGGTCCTGTGCCCTTCCAGCCACGGCAGATGTAGGTGTAGACTCAACATCTGTCCTGTTTTTGCACAATAAGCATCAAGGTCCTTCCTGTGTGTGCCTTGGCCCGCAGGTTGAAGCTTCTCTGGGGAGGAGAAGCTGCATCTCCATCCCTGGGAAGTGCAGGGAACAGGCAGGACCACGCTGTGCCATTGCACCCGGGGCCTCTAGAAGGTACTGTAAGACAAAGAGAGAATAATCCTGCTTTGCACGGGGTGAGGGCTGGACAAAGACCAGGGCACTGCTGCAGGGCTCTGTTCCCATCTCTGCTGTTCCCATCTCTGCTGGAGCACTGGTGCAAACAGATGGGGAACACACAGCCAAGGTTTCTCCCATCTGAAGCTGCCCTAAGCATTACCTCAAAAGATGAATTCTCTGGCAGCAGCAACAACAAAAAGGGTTTCTAACCCCATTCCAAGAGCAAAATGTGGCTTGAACTGGTCAGAACCTGCTGACAGCCTTAAGCAGCATGAGAAACCTGTTTCATGATGGCAGTTGGTTATTTTAAAACTGAGCTGAAAGATTAATGGTGAGATTTTCAAAAAATGTAGGCTCTCAGTGACAGGAACTGACAATTTGCTCATGCAATTTCCCATTGCTGTGTGTGCAGCAGGGAGGAACGGGGTGGGCAGAATGACACACGGCCATCCTGTGCCCACACCTTTTCTGGAAACCCTAGCCCTGCAAAGGCAATAAGCAAATAAGAAAGGAGTTTATATGAAAGGCAGAAAGACTTAGACTGAGAGATAGATCAATATTCTTTGTTAATTTTTTTATTCAATTAAAAGGCACACGCTGATTATTTTTAGCAGTGTCCCCCTGATGCAATTCAGATGTAAATCACATTTCTGTAGTCAGCTGCTGCTGTTTAAGCAGAAATATTTTGACACTATAATTACAGGGTTGAAACTATGCTTTACATTAGTGTATAAAACACTCATTAAATTAAAATTCTTCCATGAAATCATGAAAATAAACAGTCTGTCTGAACTAGCATCAACAAATTCACAGGATGCTTCTGCGTTTTCTCAGGGCTGGCCTTCAAGTGACTGTGTTACAAGGCCCTTATTTAACCGTGAAGTGTTAAAGGTTCACATTCTTTTGAAGGTCCCATTCTGCTTATTTTTAAAATTATTGCTTTAATTGTTTTTACAACTTGTAAGATTTTAAAGCTATTAAGCCTCAAAGTTGTGGGAAAAATTAAAATGGTGATTATTATAACTTGCATGAGTCTGTGAGATGGCTGTGGCACTGCATTTTTTCTCTGAGGTGGATTAAATAAAAGGTGTCTGTGGCACCACATGTGGCATGTCACACTGGTCTGTTATGGCTGAGAAGCAGGACACATTCTGTATACACAGCACTCTCAGGGATGGAAAAGAACCTGAAACTTGGGGTTGTAATGTGTCAGGGGATCCTTCTTCTCCTCTCCTTTGTTCCCAACCACCTCCTTGCCTTTCATTTCCCTCCCATTCGTCATGAGCCTGATGGTCCTGAGGACAGCAGGTCCAACTGTGGCTCAAAGCAGGCAGAAGTTTCTGGCAGGAGGTGCCAGGAGCAGCCCAGGGAGGTCCATCCAGGCTGCAGGGGTGGGAACCAGGGGAGGGGTGCCTTAGCCCTGCCCTGCTAACACAGGCATCCATCTGCTGGGGCTGCTCCCCCTTGCTGTGCTCCCCAGGGATCAGAAGCCACAAAGAGAGGCCTCTGCTCTGGCCTGATGGTCTCATTAGAGGGACCCACTGATGGGCAGTGGCACCAGCCCAGGCTCCTCCACCACCCACCACGGGCAGAGCTGCCTGGCTGGGAGCACAGCCAGGACCCTGAGCCTCACAGGCGTCCCCTGGGAACGCTGGAAAATCTGCAGTTGTTGGCACACTAACCCCTACAAGCCCTGGCTGGGTTTTGTTTGTTTTCTCTTCATCTGTGCAGTATCACTGCTCCTTGGAGGGCACTGAGAGAGCTGTGGCTGTGCTGGGCTTGGGGGTCAGTGGCACGGGACCCTCAGCGTGCAGATGGTGTCATCACAGTGGTCTGAAACATTCCTGCTGCATCTGTATTCCACTGAAATCCACAATTATGGTTGACTTTTTCTTTGATTGAAGATATTCCAGGAAGATGGACTGCAATGGTAATTGCACCATTTTATCTCAAGATATGAATCTGAGACTGATCCCTCTGGTCTTAGGAAATTACAGTCAACATGTTATTTTTTCCATTTGTGCATGAAACATATATGCAACAGTGGTTGCTGCAATGTATATTTAGCCTTAACTTGTCAGAGCCATCAGTTAGAAAATATTCAAACCCTTCAACCATTTTATTAATCGGGATTCTGCACAAGAAAGTCTGTTTCAGAGTGTAAGTTTTAGTACATGTTGTAATTCAATAGTAAAGATTTTTTTTTAATGCTACAGTTGTTTTCTTTCAGCAGCCACATGGATGATTGTTTTTTCTGTCCAGTATTACTGGCATTATGGTTAGCCTTCCTCTACCACAGGATGACATTTTCCACCCTGGATAGGAACAACCTTTTTTTCAGAGCTCAGATACTATAGGCCAGTGAATTAAATTAAAGAAAGTAAAATATTTTATCACTGGAAAACTTTAATATTTTGCTCTGGTTTCACATTGTCAAGATACCTGTGGGGTATGTTCAGTTAACAGAGGACCAGAGCACTGTCAGGGCCACAAATGGCAGTGGACTTCAACTTAACACACACATTCTTCCTGAAAACTGGAGAGGTGCCCCAGGCTCCTCTTCTACAAAGACTCAGGAAACCTTCAGGAGGCAAAGAGAGGGACCAGTCCCATTTTAGTGCCCAGGACTTCTCCTGGACTTGCTCCAGACTGTCCTGAAGGCCAATTTCCATGCAAGACCTCTGCCTGAGCAAAGTGCAAGGGTAACATCCAGTGAAGAGCAAACCTTGAGCCAGAGCAGCAGTGTGGTACTGCTTCTCCTCCCTCCTGCTAAGCAGCTGTGAGGCAGGAATAAACAACTCACACCCTGGCAGAGGTACCCTGCAGTGCCACGGTGTCCCCAGGGGCTGGGCAGGAGCTGGAGCAGGGAAGGTGCTTGATGGTCACTGCCGAGGATAAAACCTCGTGGGCAGCAGCCACAGAGGAGCAGCTGGCTGCCCTTGTGCCAGCTGGCTGTTACTGGCCATCATCACCTCAGCTCACTGTCCAGTGGTGGGGTTGGAGCGTTAACACTCAGACTGACACAGAAAAAAAAAAAAAAAAATAGATGGAAACATTACTTGGCCTTTTAGGCAGCCAGAACTCCTTCTCCCCACCACCTCCATCTCCCTCAGCCTCTCACCCACACGTCCCCGGGCACACTTGCAGCCTCTGATCCCTTTATTGGTTCCAGGGGAAGAACATTGCTTGTTCTTTGCACAGATCTCTCTGCCTTCCCCTACCTCTCTCTTTCTTCCCATCCCCAATTCCTGAATATGTTAGCAGTACTAAATAAGCAGCACATCAAATGGTTTTGAAGCTTCCTCTGGCTTCAAAACCATAAAATCTGCACTGGTAAAATATATATATATTTCTGTCCCAGATTCCCAATCTGTTTCCTTTAAATCCAATAAAATTTATATCATAGGGCTTAAGGGCAGAGAGCTTCATACAATTGAAACTGATTCAGTAAATGCAAAACATAAAAATAAAGTATTGGTATTCGGTATTCCTATGTTTCAATATTGCTTTGATATTTCACTATGAAACTTAAACTGGGCTGGGGTTTTATGCATTCTTTCCCCCCCTCTTTTGTTCCCCCACTTTTTCCTTTGAATTTCATCTCTTTAATCACTGGACCATGGATCAGAAATTCTTGCAACTTGTTTGTGGATGGCCAGAGTCTAAAGCAGCAGCTTGTTTAGGAGTTATTTCACCATCTGTTCTTGCTTTTTCCATTAGATGGCTGGTTTTACACAGAGATTCATTTTATCATTCTCTCTGTAGTGCATCATCTTGTTTCGTTCACATACTCACACAGCTGCTCACTCATCTTCCTGTTTGTGCACAGTGCCCATTGGTACAGGGATGCACTGGAATTGCACATTCCTCAACAGGCAATATCCTCCTCTGCCTTTCACTGGGACCACATGCAACTCATGGCAGCCAGGGCTGGGATTTCCTAAAACTGTAAAATAGATCCAAAGTTCTGGTGGCTGAAAGGGGCCTCTATGATTATCTAGTCTGACTTTTGATGTAACAAAGGCCATAAAACAACAAAGACCAAGAAGCTGGTCCTGAACCAAATAAAAACCCCTTTGGCTGAGCTGGAAAATGTGAACAGAGATCTCCAGTTTGGGTAATCCACTACAGCTTTGGAGAAGTTGTTCCAGCAGTCAGGGGTAGCTGGCCTCTTTCTGTGAAGAAAACATCACTGCCTTCTAAAGTTTCCCCTTGCAGACCCTGATTTGTGTTCCCTTTGCACTGATAAAATCAAGGCCTATCTGGTATCCAGAATCTCTCCCCACGGTGGATCCTGGGTGTGTGGGTGGCTCCCAGAGGAGAGGGCAGGCACCCAGGCTGTCCTTCTGAGCAGCAGGGAGCTGCTGGGGTTGCTCCCCTTGCATCTGCAGCCTTGCCCAGTTTCTGTCTGACAAAATAAATACCTTACACTGCTTTCAATCTTTTTGCCATAGAGCAGGTTTTGAAGATCTTATCAGCTGAGACATTTCTGACCCTTTCTCAGGCACAGCCCTGTAACATTCCTGCAGGGAATGGGGTGCAGGGTGCTCTCAGTGCTGGGCTGGGGGAGGTTTTTCAGCACCAAGGTGAATCCCCTGCTCACTGTGTCACAGCAAGGCCTGGGCTCTGCTCTCTGAAAGCAAGGACAGGTGCACGGCTCACACACCTTTGATCTCTCCAAACCCTGCACCTACCTAGCAAGATGCAGATCAGACTCCACACAGCACATGGAGGTGATCCCACCTCAGCAGAGAAAGTTAGAATAACCAACTTTTTGAATTTGTTCCCAGCCCTGTTTCCCCTGAGTCTAAAATATGTTTAATTCACAAGGCTGTACAATTAATATTTATTATCCAACCATCACCTGCATTCAGTGAGTTAAACACCTTCCTAAGGCTTCCCCATGCAATTTCAAAAGGCCATTTAAAACACATTTATAAATATACTAGAAAAATCTTTTCTTTCCTCCAAAACCTGAGATTCTATACCAATATCATAATTACTTGACATCTCCTTTCAACATTTAGTGTGATATAGTGACACCATTTCCATTTTCCATAGTAAAACTACCATAAGCTGAGGGACTGACAACTCACAGCCTGAAAAGTAAAATATTGGAGCCTTGCACTGCTGGGAGGGTGGATGGAGCTGGGGCATGGCAGGGTCAGCCAGTACTTGCCCCAGCCCTGGACTAACCAAGGGATTAGACAAAGAAACCTGAAGGGTTTTACCTTTAGAAAAACTATTTTTGATACAACTGTTTATTTATTACTTGGTAAAACTTTCCACCCAAAAAGTGGTATTTATCAGTGAGCTTTTTTCAGAAAATCTAGTCTTTATCTTCTCAGGAAGGTCTTTGTAAGGGGAAGATTTGTGCTGTTCACTGAGGAAAGAGAAAAAAAAAATCAGGAAAATTTATAATTTCTTTTTCGTTATGATCCTTTTACATTCCTGGTTTATTTAATCTTATGAGCTATTCTTGAAGTTACCAAGACCAGCATCTTGACTAAGATTTCCTCTCCTGTGGAGATGAAAGGATGTGCATCACCTTTCTTGTCATACTTTGGTGGCTGATGGAATTTTTCAGGGTTTCATCTGACGTACACTTAATTCCAGAAATTCATTTTTTCATGTATACACAGACATTTTGCAACGGGGGTCTGGAAGGGACAGAATTCAACTGGAGTATCACAAATTCTGAGGCATCCTTTGAATGTCCAAAGAGCTGACATCTGATTATTGGGAAGGAGCCCTGGAGAATTCAGCCTGTTCTCTGGGGAGCCATTTTAAGTGATATCATGCCTGATTGCTAGTGTAAATTGCCTGACACATGCAACTCTTTTAAGACAGCAAGAAATCAGTTTGACAAGCATTCATTATTCTGAAATCACATATTAAAGAGAGTAACATTTGCAGAAGTACCACAACTATGAAGGGAGAAGAACTTATCTGAGGGATAACCTTACTGTGCAGCAGGTAACAGAAGCATTACTAGGAAAAAACCTAAGTGGAAACACTTGACAAAATAAATTAAAGCACAGCTCTCCCCTGAAAAGTGACTAAAAATGGCATTCTAGGGTCTCATGCTTATTATGTGTTACTGAGTCCAGATCAGATTTGCTCAGTGTACAAATAAGGGGTGAAACTCTAGCTGGGTTGAATTCAACTAGAGCTTTGCAGATTACTTCAATGGGGCCAGGATTTCATTTTAGGAAACTTTTTTTTTCCTTTTTGAGCAGTCTGTGGAGACTTGACTTGGAAGATCACAAGACTGGTTGAAATGTGAAACAGAAAAATCCTAAAAAAATTTCAAAATTGTTTCCATTTTGTAGGGCTGAAAACAGGCCAGTGTTTCACTTCTGTGTTTCATAGCTGAAGATTTTGCATATGGGTGTTTTTAATCGATCTTCTTATCAAGGATATCACTGACATGTTGATCAGCATTCTTTTCTGCCAGAAACACAGAATTTGGAAAAACAAAAAATCTAAATGACCACGCTGGCATTGATCTTGATACTCTTAATCAGTAAAAACATCAACAAAACAAAGAAGCCAAATCATGATGTGAAAAGTCCACCTTCCTCTAATGATCTTTGTCTTGAGAAAAAAAAAAAAAAATCAGCTTTTGCAAGAGATAAGGAGAGAACAGCCTTCCCAAAACGCAGACTTGCTCAGCCCAGTGGTTTGTGTCTGTGGGCTGGTTTGAGGGGTGGTGCCTCAGCCTGCAGCCCATGAGGGCTGGTGGATGCTTGCCCTGGGTGCTTGCAGACATTGGAGAAGGAGAGCCCACTGTGCTTCCCTCCCCTCTGGCCCTGGCAGGGCTGTGGATGGGGCTGGGGAAGGAAGTTTGTTCTCCCATTTCCCATTTCCCATGCTCTACCCTTTCTAATGTTAAAAAGAGGCTCCGGACTCCAGAGCTGTCAATCTGGCACTTTTCACTAGCACTGAAAAACAATTTCAAAATCTATTAGAGAAATGAGATCCCCAGCCTGCTGTATGTGGACAGACAAGAGCAAGAGCCACAGCAGGGGCTTGGGTTGTGGGCGAGGCTGCAAAGAGCCAGAGCTGTGTGGATATTGCAATTTATTCCTGAGAGCACAGGGCCTCGCTGAGCTCCTGTCCTGTTTAAGCTGTCTGCTTCCATCAGGGAAAGGTCCTACAAGCACAAAACACATGGGCAGCCTTCCAGCCCTGTTTCAAATTCCTGCAACACAATAAATCCGTTTGTTTTTATTTCTTCTTTCTGTAAACATCTCTCCATCTAACATAGTAACTGCTGTTTGTACAGTGCAGTAAAAGCACAGGTCAGAGCACAATAAGATTATAGTCTTACTTCAATATGTCCAACCCACAATAAAACAAAACCTTACAAAATATCCAGAGGAACAGTTTGGGGTTCTCTTCATATTAATGTCTGTCGTATGGGAGGGTTGTATTGGGGCATAATATTTTCCACAGCTGTCAGGATTTATTTAAAAGGCAATATCCTTTTTCTGGGATTTTATTTAGGTTCTGTTTATACCATGTGTAGGATTGTTAATCCCATGATGCATGACTCAGTGGTGTATGATTACTGGAAGGTAATATGTACAAAATGAGCTAAATATTTTGGGATAGATCCTTGGGATTAAACACACTGGGCTCACAACAGAGGGGTGCTATGATAAGGAGGGGACAGAGGGGTAACTGCAGCCTGCTTTTTGTGCCATGTGCTCGGCCCATGGGCAAACAACATCAGTCTTGCTCCACTGCTTTCCCCAGTGCCTGTGGCCCCTGTGCTCCCTTCCACAGGGAGGCACAGGATGGAGGCTCAGATGCTTTGAAGGTCTTGAATCCTTTTCCACAGCTCTCTCTGTGCTATACCCCTCTGGGAAGGGAGGTGCATTTATCCCCCTGCCCTGGCTCTGTTCCACTCCCTGGGGCTGCCTGAAGAGGCAGAAACCCTACAAGGCCAGCTACCACAACTTTCATGGGTGAGTTAACCCTGAAGGTTGGCACAGCATTCTGGGGGCTATTTGGAGAGAAATACAAAACACACACAGTGTGTCTTCAGGCTTTAACAACCCGAAATGTGGTCTCGTTTCATGGGCAGCATGAATGCACTGAGATGTGCTGAGAGTTCTTTGACATGGAAAACAGAGGCATACCTAAATCCACTGAGCTAAACTTTTCCCAGGTGTAACCTCTTTGGCCTTACAACAGGAATGTGTTTGGCCCACTAACTCCACAGGTACTTATTTCTGCCATTTACTCAGGTTCTTTCCAAATGAATGGGAATGAAAGGGCACATTAAGAGGCCATAAAGGAGCTGTACTATTAGGTTGCTAAT
The DNA here is from genome assembly GCA_013400775.1 of Chaetops frenatus. Classification (NCBI taxonomy): domain Eukaryota; kingdom Metazoa; phylum Chordata; class Aves; order Passeriformes; family Picathartidae; genus Chaetops; species Chaetops frenatus. The sequence goes on along the minus strand of VZTR01033423.1, from coordinate 25,854 downwards.
TTTCTTGTACTTACTCAGTGCTTTAGGTAACCAGCCCGTTTGGTTACCTCTAAATTCTCTAGAATTTGCAGAGACATCAACTTCAGTACCCCCAGATTCTGGATTCCCCTGGAAATAGAAGAAATACAAAGAGATACAGCTTGTTAAGATGCCAACAGGTCAGAGTCTCATAAGGTTTTAAGTGCCTGTAAAAAAGACAGAGTTCCAAGGGGATTGTTTCATAGTGCCCACATGCCTGACTCCCCCAGGTCATGCAAGGGTGGTTGAGAAGGGAAGGAAGAGCTCAAACATCTGAGTAAGATGCCAGGCCAAGAAGATTTAGCAGCTGAGATCCAGGTGAGTTGTTTTGTCATTTTAATACACAATATAGTCAGCTTTTGAAGGGTGTGAAGCAGCACAAGTCTCCTGAAGGACAGGACCTGAAAAGGACTTTGTTGCTGGGTGCACCACTAAGAGGTATCAATGTGAAACCTGGAAATCTCTGAGAACCTGGCTCATCCCAGCCCTGCAGTCACCTTGAATGATGATTCTGAGCTCTGGGCACCCCTCTAATCTTCCCCCAGCAGTGCAAACAGCAGCAATGACTGCTTGGATGGAAAACAGCTCTCAGTGGGATCAACTGGGTCACTGCAATTTTCCTCCAAACCCTCAGTGTGAGACTTACTCAGCAGGGAAAGGACTCTCAGGGAGAGTGGCAGAGCTTTTCTCCCAGGGGATGTTGAACACAGCAAGGTGCTACATGGGGTGGTACTGAAGCATCTGTAGGGGAGATTCCAACCAGCACACATTGTGCTGGCCACTGGCAAGAAAAAAGACACCTGCTGGCTCCCTGGCTCCTGACACAGTCTCTTCTCCCCTCTTATTCACAGATGCTACACTGTATGTAAAAAAAAAAAAAAAAAAAAAAAAAAGTGGAATGGGAAGCAAAATTATTTCCTCGTTTCAAAGTGTTTGCTGGGAAATTACAGGGAGACAATGTGATTCCAGAGAAGGGGGTATAGACAGTGGGACGCACCCTTCCTGTGCAGGAACAGCAATGAATCCTCACAAAATTGGGATGATGGCTAAAAAATAATCCGTGTGTTTCATTTGCTTAAAAATGTAGGGCAACTTCTGCCTGCTCTCCTGCTCTTCAACCCTGAATAATGAGCTTGCTTCCAGTTCTGAAGTTTTCTGTGCCACCATGACACCTAGAAATTTACATTTCTTCATGCAGAGGTTAAGGACTATGGATTGTTTGGGCTTCCTTTTATATCTCCCCCTACCAACACAGTGGGGCATTATGCAATATACTGGATATCAAGATATGAGGCAGTTTTTGACATTGTGTTGCCATTAATGTGCAGCCACAGTTAGAAAAAAATTGAGAAATCTTGTGTACACTTCATAATCTGACAGACCTATCCCATTTATCATTTCTATGGGCCAAATTCTGAAGATATTTATTAGCTGTGGATAAGATTCTTGTTTATTTTTTGGTGCAGATAAAAGACCTTGTTTCAGAGCAGGACCTTCTGCTGGATGCTGTACAAACCTTCCTGTTAGTTTAGGGAAAAGAACATTTGCACAGTGTTTTCCAGGCAAATATTGCTTTGCTGTGGCCATGCTCAGAGCAGGCTGAATGCAATGGGGTTGTGTTAGCACAGTGTGGTATCTGTGCTAATCTGCACTTCAAATAATTAATAGAACCATGTTAGCCAGAACTTCTGGTCCAGACAGGCTCTAGCAGAGAAAGCTTCTGTTTGTTCAGAGAGAGGTTAAACCACTTCAGAAAAAGGACAGAGCAGGCTCAGCTATAGACAAGCTCTACAGGTGGCTTGCAGCTGCTGTTAGTTTAAGTTGGTGAAAGATGCAGGATTTTGTGCTGCAATTTAACGTTTTTTACACGTAAAAGGATCTGAAGACCTTCTGAAGCCATAAATGTATCTGGTGAAAACCTTGGAAATCGATGGAAGTTTTGTCTAAGCTTCCTGTGAGCACCATTTGCAGCTGAAGGCAAGGCCAGAGCAGTGCCTGTGCAGCTGACCCTTGTGCTTAGCTCTCTGCAGTTCCATCGACAGCCAAAACACGTGGTTTCCACAAAAAACCCAACATTTCCTCCTGTCCCACCTTCCCCTTCCCACCTTACTCTGGAGCTGACTGGCCCCCAAGGAGGAACTTGCCTGGGAGCAGATTTTTGGAAGCTGGCACTGTGGCCAGGTTTTGGGCCCAGTCAGAAGATGCAGTTCCCAATTTTCTGTCTTGTGCAGCACAGAAAGAACATTCAGCTTCTGTGCTGGTGTTCCTGAGGCAAAGAGGTTCCATGGTGTGCCTGGCACCCAAGGGCAGGGGCTTTCTTCTAATTCCCATTACTTGTGACAAGCTCTGGTTGCATGTGAGTAACTCCTGCACACTAATAATGTTATTACCCAGTAGTGTCTTTTTCTTGCCTTTCAATATCATTGTCAAGTTTATTTACATGGCCCCTTGCTCTTCAGTTAACACCCTTCCAGACATACTCTTTTCTTGCTCTATAATTATCTAGCCATTGTAAAGCTGAATTGGCAGACACTATATTGTAATTCTGGCACTTTTAGCCTAATTGGGGATAACCACATCAAGAGAAGATGGTCAGTGACAAATGAGCACTTTTTCCCCCTGAATAATAATAGCTGCTGCTTCAATCAATTTTTTTGACAGCTCAACATTTTTATATTTTTTGAATATATATTTCTACAAGGAGAAAGCTATTACCAATGCACCATACAAACATGTCCTGTCCATAAAT
>VZTR01033423.1:0-23082 GCA_013400775.1 Chaetops frenatus | reverse complement strand
ATGAGGGGACTGATCTGGCTGACCCAAGGAAACACCAAGGAAAAGGGCAGGAAAATCCAATACAACCAGTGTGTCTCTAGGATGATGAGGAGGCAACAGCTGGCTGCAAAACTACACACAGGTATATGGAAAATAACATTTAAAACATCTGATCTATGATTAGTTAATGCTGTGCATCAGCAGAATATCCTGTTAGCATAGAATAAATCCACTCCAGAATTCTCCTGCCTCAGCTCACCAGAAAATTTGTGTGTTTAAATTCTCAAACTCAAACGTGTTTCTTTGAAGAGCGAAGTCTGCTTGGAATTCATGAAAAGTGTTCTCGTCGTGTGGGTTTTAATATTTATTTTAACTTTCTGGAGGACCAGAAGAAAAGGTTCATTTATCAATGGCACATTTCAGCAAGAGGAATCTGCTTCCTCAGGGGTGTCTGTGTGCTGCTGGTGGGAGGAGAAAGGTTTCCAGTTGTACCAGAGGGCTCAGTCAGGCCAGTGCACCTTGTTTGCCCAACCAGGCTGCAATGAGATTTCCAAGCTGACATGACTGAAATGCTGCAACAGAAAGAAAAACTATCTGACTTGTCAACTGAAATGAGGCTTTTGATAACTGCAGAAGCAAAATGCATCCCATTCATCAGGGATGTTCAGATGGGTCACAGGCTAAAACACGTTTCAGAGTCACTGATGAGACATCTGCCAGAGACAGGCCAGCAAATCTCGTAGGAGAAGACATTTCTCAATGAGTAGGGCTCATAACACTGCCCATGGAAGCTGTTCCATTACAAACAGCTCTGTTTCCTCTGCTGAGGTTACAGTGGAAACATCTCATTTTTATTTAGCTGATCAGACAACCATTTTCTTTGCAAAGTGGAGTGTGGTATAAAACATGCAGAATGAGATCTTTAAGAAGTTATATATTTTCTTGGACAGTTTTTAATTTTAGATGTCTGAGTCTTTATTACTGTCCAGTCAGAGCTTGCTGGCACTTTGGGGGTGCCAGCTTCCTTAGTGTTTGAAGTGACAGCTACATGAACTGTGACATTTTAAAAGCATGATGTCTGCTAGGCACGCCTCAAAAGTTGCATGTGTTGGTTAAATCCATAAATTTTCATGTCCACTTGTTGCACTACAGTTTTAAATTCAGATTCCAACTTTTGCTTCTCTTTGCCAAAAAAAATGTCTATGCCAGTGTTTAATATTTCACTGCAAATTTATGGAAACTGGAAGAACTCAGGCAGTGTAAGGCTCTCAGGCAGAGGGGGTGTCTGACTGTGACTTGAGCAGGCAGCAGGAGTAGCTTTTATCTGATAACAGTGCAGTCATGGCAGCAGAGGGCTGAGTAAGCCATGGAGGTCTGTGCACCTCCCCATCACTTCCAAGCCCTCTGAGGCTGCTGGTTTCAAGCTAAATTGGAGAGTTTTCATGAGCTGCAGTCCCCTTTGGGTTCCTCCACATGGACAGACAAAAGCAAAAGGAGACTATATTAGAAAAAGATACTTTTCAAAGTATATGCAAAGATGATATTTATAATAGCCAATGGCTATTGTGGTGGTCAGGTGAACAAGTCTGGAGTTTCAAAAAAAGGTCAGAAACTTGCTTTTCCTTACACCAAGGGTCTTCAAGAATAAGGATGAGTCCCTCTTTCAGGTAAAAAAATGGCTGGAATAAAAGGTATTTAAAAATCCGTGTGAATGTGAACAGAGGAAAGGTCCCTGAGGACAAAAACAAATGCAACCTCCTGGCCAAGAAGTTCCCAAGCCACAGATAGCAGTTCACCCCCTGAAGCAGCTGGCTTCCCCCATCTCTGTGTTTTCATTCCTAATGAACACCTTGCCAGCCAGATGAAGTGACAATGAACCATTCCAATAATGGCAATCCACAAGAGTGACAGATCTGGAATGCAACAAGACATTGCTTTTTACATAGTTTGAACAAGCAGTTATTTTCCAGACCACAGAAAGAACCTGGGTGAGGGCTGCTCTAGCAGCTCTAGAGTACATCTGCAATGCTGTGCATTTCATAGGAAATGTGCTTGACAGAGTGGCTCAGAGCAGAGCTCTACTGTCTTCAGCAGTAGCTGGTCCCAGAGAGTTCACAGGAATGCAAGAGACATCCCACAGCAGACCACTAGAAAATAATTTATTCATGAGAAAACCATCTCCTTAACTCCCCTCAGTTAATGATGCCCTCCCTACTTGAGGGCTGGTACCTTTTCCTCTTTGGACCTCTCATTATTCATAAAAATTCCTAACCCTGCAGAGAGGCTGGCCTCAGTAATGCTTCCTGGCAGAGAGTTCCACAGGTTAATTACGTGTTAATTATTTCCCATGTTCCCTTTAAAATACCTGCATCCAAGTCAAAGAAAATGCTCCCCTCCCTCTGGTTCCAGTGGGCTCAGGGGCTCCCAGGCCCTGGCAGCTGGGGGTGGCACTGGCAAGGTGGGGAGGAACCCAGCCATAGCTGCAGCTTGCATTGAATGGAGCCTACTCCAGCTGCCCTCACTTCTGATAGAGATCTGAGCACTGCAGAGATTTGGGGTTCCCCACAGTGATCCATCACAGCTCTGGCACAAACTGAGCTGCACTCTGGGATGTGCAGCTCCCCGTGGAGCCTTTTTGCACTCTGACAAAGGAGCCATTGTGTGTGTGTGTGTGTTGGTGTGTGCACAGCAGGGAGGGAGCCTCAGCACACAGACTGACACCTGCAGAAGTATTTGCTCAATTGCTTCTGTCCCATCCTCAAGGGAAACTGCTAAATGCCTGCTTGTGTCTGACATGAGGATGCTGAGCTGCTGCTTCCATTTGTGCCTCCGTGCAGCTCCAGCTCCAGAGCACGCCCATTCTGACCCACTGCCCACCCGAGAGGGGTGACCCTCCTCTGTCTCACCTGCCCACTGTCCCCTGAGCTCCTCGTGCTGGGACCACAGGGCTCTGAACAGACCCCTCAGCTCACGGAGGCTGCAGCTGCTCCTGTGACTCTGCCCTGGCTGGTGTGCCAGGAGACACAGCTTGGGAGCTCACAGCCAGGGCTTTCACACCCAGGGACAGGGAGACTGCTGCCAGCCCATGCATCCCCTGCCTCCAGCAGCCCTGCTTCCCCCTCCTCTTGATGCTCCTGAAACTATGCACTGGCTCAGGTGAGGAACCTGATCCAGCTTCAAGCTAACATGGCCTTAAACCAGAAAAATACCAGAGGACAGGCTGTGATGAGAGTGGCTCCCTTGCCCAGCTCGGTGTGCAGGCTGCAAACGCTGCTGCTGGGCTGGCAGGGCCAGGAAAGCAGTGCTGGGAGGGCAGGAAAGCAAGGCTGGATGCCAGTCCACACAGTGGTTAGATTACAGGCACTGAAAAATGATAATCTTTTTCACCTTTTAGTCCTTCCATTTGGGAAACCCTAAACATGCTACCGAGAGAGCCAGCAGCCTGGGGGCTGCACAGCAGGTTGTGCACAGATGCTGGGCTGCCAGTGAGGCTGAGAGCTCCCAGCACTGATCCCCTGTGCCCTCCTCAGCACGGGGGCACCATGAGAACCAGCAGCAGCCCAGGTAAGGGCAGCCTTGCAAAGCAAGTGAAAACAAGCAGCACAAGAGAGTCCAGGGACAGGAAATCAGAGGAGAACGAGGTGAGCAAGAAACAGATTTGCTTTCCAGGGTACTCAAGTTTTATCATAAGAGCTCTGGCTTGTTCTCTCCCTCTGGGGACAGCAGCTGCTTGGACATGGTGGGAGGTGACACCTGATAGACTGGAGCCTCTCACCCAGGTCTGAGACCAGACCAGCACAATGGCCCTGCTAGACAGGATGGGCATTTTTTTGCAGACCAAAACACCAAAGCTGTTTTAGCTGTGCTTAACATCAGCAGAGTTTCAGTCTTATCTTCATGGATAGACAGACCCTATTTTTAGAGTCAGTCAAGAATCTAAGACCAGCTCAAACAACAGTTTCCTCCAGCAGCCAGGTTACATTGCTCTGACTTTGAGGAAAGACAATAAACCCAGAGACCAAAATTTCAAAATAGAAACACATGAACAGGGATACTTTAGGATAGAATTTTCACAGGTCACAGAGTGCTAGGTGGATGTGTCTGAATATGTGCTAGCACCAGACCTGCTGGCTCCTGATCCAGTAGCCATTCCCTTCCATATTTCCAGATTCAGAACATTTTTCCCCATGGTCTGAGTGGTACATTAAGGATGGCAGCAGAGGGACAAGGACTGCTAGCTCTGCACCTACTGGAGCTTTCCTAGGGAAAGGCACAATGACAAATTTAACCATTCCAGCCTTAAAGACAAAATCTGAAAACCCAGCCTTTACTCTTTCCCTCTGTAAATGTTGGGTTTTCCTAGCAGGCCAAAAATTATAGCAGCTAAATTCTTGGGAGAGAACAGTCATCAAGAACAGTATAAGCACTTCTGCTACACCTTGGCATTAGCAGTGACTGCACTGTTTTCTTTAGAAGCTTCTGAGTGGCAGGAAAGTGGATGTAAAAAAAAAAGAAATAGTTAGAAATTGTACAATATTCAAGCAGACTGTAATAATGTTAAATACCATTTTAAAGCCCCTAAACTGCTTTAAAAACAACAAAAAAGAGACTGATTTACAACCTGCTTCCCAGCTGGCGGGTGGAGTCCAGTAGGAATATTTGCCTTTGGATATGCCAGTAAAATAACAAACCTATATTAATCCACTCTTGAACATAACTGCCAACATTTTGAGTGTGTCCGTCTGTTAACAGTGCAGCAAAACAGCCAAAACAGACTTCATTTTAAAAAGGAATAAAAAGATGAAGGCTCCACTAAGACAGAAGTCAGCTATTCATTATAATACTTCTTGCAGCAGTGCTTCATTCAGAAGCTGGGGAGCTGGTGGCTTCCTTTGCTTTGTCATCAGATGTTTGACATGCAAGTGATAGATGAACAAGTCATGCACACTTACAGTGTGTATATATACACATGTATATATATGCACTAAAGATTGAACTAGTTAACTTTTTTACTTGGGGAAGAAGCATGAGGTATAGGCACAAGTTCCAATGCACAGGCAAAATAACATTTTGATCATGGCACCCATAGAATAAGGTCACTATTCATGTACCCTCTTGTGACCAGCTTATCCCAATGTCATTAGCTAATGGGCACGAAGCAAAAGAGCAACCACCTCCAAAGCCATTGAACACAACAGGCATATTGGAATTTAAATATTACATGCTGGGGCACAATCACAACTGGCAACCAAAAGGGGAAGGGTCACCCCAACACCAGCAGCTCCTTCATTGTGCTGCCCTGTAGGAAGAGATGAACTGCCAGAGCAAAGTGACTGAGAAACAGAGCAGCTCAGCAATGTCTCTGCAAACCTCAGCTGATCAGCCCATGGTGCTAACAGGCTTGCTCAAAATTGCAAACAGATTGCAATTATTCACACCACACAGATTACTGGGAGTGAGCTGTCTCTTATGGAAACCATTACAGAGCAAACCACTGGGCCCTATCTTCTCTGCAGAAATGAACAGAGCTTGACTGAGTCAGCAGAGGTTCCCCTTTTAACATGAGCAAAGAATGTGGCCCCCCTGCTTCAAAGCCTCAAAACATGCCAAAACTGTCACCTTTAAGGTCTGAGTGATCAAGGTTTGCTCTTTAACTCCCAAACAATTATTTCATGAAAACCCTCAATATAGGTAAAGCAAAATAAAATGAAATATTCCATCCCATACCTGAATGAGAACTAAATAATAAAAAAAGACAGACTTACAGCAAGAGAGCAGGTTGTGCATGATTCTTGGTGCCAAATTCTTCCTCAGTGAGAAGTTTGACTTTTTTCTGTTTGGCAGGTAGCTGTGGACAATGTGGTGGAGACACAGCCCTTCCCCAGCACCAGCACCTGGCAGATGACACAAGGCAGATGACAGGAGGAAAACACCTTTCTGTGATGTGCTGGGATCTTGAAGAACCACGCCACTTATTGACCTCACCATTGCCAGTAGTTTGTGACTAATACCATCCAAAGATGTCAATAATAGCTTTTCACTGTGGAGGTTACTCTAAAAATGAGTGAAGAAACCTTCCCTTCACCATGTAACTTCAAGCACAAAAAGTAGAAATCTAAGGGCATAAAAACAGGCAATTCAAAAATAAAATTTTTTTTATAACAAACAGCTCACCCACATACCTGTCCCAAAAAGTACCTGTTGGGCATCCCTTGTTGTTCACAGCAGAATAGGAACATTTTGGGTTGAAGACAAGTGCTATCCCCATGCTTTTGATTTGATTCATTGTATAGAAGAGCAGCCCTCCACCTCAGCATTCTCCAGCTGGCTTTCTTCTGGTATGTCCACATTAAATTCAGGATGACACTGACACCTGAGCTATCTCAGCCAGTCAGCTCCAAAAAAATGACAGCTCTCATTTTAACGGCAGAAGTTTATAATTACGTGGTAATTATCTGTGGCTTGGGCTTCTGGGTACTAACCTTATGTGAAGCAAAAGAAAATGCTGGTGAGCCCCTGAGTACACTGAAGCCAAGGGGTCTGATGGATGGATGGATGGATGGACTGAGGCCAACAGTGTGAGGTTCAAGGCCAATTGCTGCTTTTGGCCAAAACAACCCCACGTAACACGACAGGCTGAGGGCAGAGTGTCTGGAAAGCTGCCCCAAACAAGGAGCTGGGGGTGGCATTTGGCAGCAGCTGAAGGTGAGCCAGCTGTGCCCAGGTGGCCAAGAAGGCCAATGGCATCCTGGCCTGTGCCAGCAATGCTGTGGCCAGCAGGAGCAGGGCAGGGATTGTCCCCCTGTGCTCAGCACTGCTGAGGCCACACCTGGAATGCTCTGCTCAGTTCTGGGCCCCTCAGCACAAGACAGACCCTGAGGGGCTGGAACAGCTCCAGAGAAGGGAAACAGAGCTGGGCAAGGCTCTGGAACAGGGCTCTGATGAGGAGTGGCTGAGGGAGCTGGGGCTGTTCAGCCTGGAGAAAAGGGGTTCAGGAAAGACCTTACCACTTTCTACAAATACATGAAAAGAGCTTCTAGCCAGGTGGGGATTGGTGTCTCCTCCCAGGCAACGAGTGATAGGACAAGAGGACACAGTCTCAAGCTGTGCCATAGGAGGTTTAGATGTCAGGAGGGATTGGTTCTCTGAAGGAGTTGTGTATTAGGCTGCCCAGGGAAGTGGTGGAATCACCACCCCTGGAGGTGTTCAAGAAATGCCTGGACATGGCACTTTGTGCTGGGGTAGTTGACAAGGGGGTGATCAGTCCAAGATTGAACTTGATGATCTTGGAGGTCTTTTCCAACCTAAATAATTTTGTGATTCTGTGACTTTCACCATCAGTACCAAAGGATCAGGATTTCAATCCATACTCTAGCTCAGCCTATAAACTTGGCTGGGCAAATTGCTTAATGAGCCATTTAACAGTTTATTGCTTTTGGGAGAGTTACTCACTTCCCCCTGCCTATGTTTTCTCCACTGATAGAACATTCAGAGCTTTATAAAACATAATTAGCAAGTTTTGAAAGCACCTAGAGATCTTGAGATAACAGCTCACTTCAGGTGCATGGTGTATTTATTCTTCATGCTTCAGGCCAGTGACCCTCAACCTGGAAGCTGCAAAGCCACAGCTTGCAGAGTTGGGATGCAAGTTCACTGGAAGTATAAATGGCTCACAAGTAGAAACTGTGACATGAACCTAGAACTGGTATTGGGAGTGGGGTCACGAACCTGGTGGCGAAACCAGAAGAAATGTCCATCAGTTTTGCTAGTTCCAGGAGAACTTAAAATAGCAGGCTTTGTGCTGAAAAATATGTTTCCACTCAAGGCTACGATGCAAAGTCCCACAGATGTGCTTTTCTGTTGAGCTCTCCCTCAAGAACAACAACAGAAAGTTCTGCCTATGCCAGTGATCTTCTCAATTAGATTGTACTTCAATATGTGTTAAGAGATTGAAACAAGATTTTAAATAAATGTTTACCCCCAAAAAGAGCCTTAACAGACTCAAACCTATATTTCCCATGTGTATACATCATCCCAATAATAATAAAAAAAAGTCTCTGGGACATATTGTGAATGTCAGTTTGGCTACCAGCTTTACTGCATGGAAAACTTCCCAGCAGGTGGTTGTAATCCTTCTAGAAAGGAACAGGGCTGGATCAACAGCTCCTTGGGGTGTTAGGTGCCCACTCCTTAATGGATTTATGCCGTGATAATCTAAGCACAAAACCATTGCTTCTTGGGTTACTTCATTAAAACGCTGACATTTTGGTTCATGAAGCCTTGTCTAATCTAAGCACTTGGCTTGCATTCAGTTTATCAATGGTGAACAACTGTTGTCTTCAGCTTTTACAAAACTTACTGTTTTTTCCTGGGCATTGGACTCTCTTTTTGTCCTAAAAGCACACTTCGTTTTCCAGGAACACCATGTCCGGGGAAACATTTTTCACGGGGCAATAACAAAGGAGTAAAGAAATCCCCCTCCAAAGCCTTTTCATTTGTCACACGTAATTCGTGCCCGCATGGGATTCATCCCTTAAAACAAATACTGAAACCTCAGACAGAGAGAGAGCCCTTGTTCAGGTGTGCAGAAGAGGAGGAAGGTACGGTGTAGATGGGAGCGGTGGCTCCGGGCAGGCCGAGCCCCGGCGGTGCCCTCAGGGAGCAGAGCAGCAGGGCCGGGGTTTTTTTTTCCTGTGTCTCTTGAAATGTTGCTGAGGGCAGGCCGAGCCCCGGCGGTGCCCTCAGGGAGCAGAGCAGCAGGGCCGGGGTTTTTTTTTCCTGTGTCTCTTGAAATGTTGCCCCGTCCTCAGCGAAACCTCAAGCAACAGAAAGCCTCTATTGAAACCACCTGCAGAGCTTTGTCAGCCGAGCCCCGCGCTGCCAAGCCAGCGAGCTCCTTAAGCCAATACAAGTCATTAAGAAGAAGGTGAATTAGAGATTTAGACGTTGCCGATAGTAACCATCTCTGATCAATTGATATCTTCCTCTGACACGGCGGCGCTCCCCGGGCCGGCCCCCTCCTCTGCCTCATCCCCCCAGCGCTGGATCTCATTATGGGTGAGGAACACCAGGCCCTCGTCAGCGCTGAAAGGCCATCAGTAGGCCTGGCCATTAATAACTCTCCTGTGCGCTGTACATTGTAATTGTCAGACTGCAATTTACAGTAATCCTCCAATGCAAAAACTTAAATAGCTGCAGCTGATTTGAAATTCATACAACCAGTTGAAAGAGAGAAAAACAAGATGCACGGGTTAAAAGGCCAAATTGTGCAAGTGTGTGCGCTGAGTGACAGACATTTTAGTACTAGCCTGGGACCATATTTTAAAAGGTCACTGAAAACTTTTGGCTTGGGCCCTCTGACAAACAATGAACTTTCCATATATTTATTTGCCATCTCTTTGTTTTTACAGCAAGCAGAATAAATGAGTTAAATGACGTTGTGCGGGTCTGCACATTGTCAGCACAGGTTATAAGTCATTATTAAACTCCATCAAATCAGACCAAACCCGGTCTAGGCAATGAGACTAAAAGTTATTTGCATTCCTTCTGTCATAAAAAATCATATCCCCTTACCCAAGACTTTCGTTTCTTTATTAAATGCAGCCACAAGAGTATTTCAGGTCTGGCAATGTGAGCTCAGGAAAACCTACTCTGTATAACTCAGTGTAACAGCTTAGAACCGATTCCACTAAAATGTCCCAGTTGAGTGTATCTGGGCACTCAATCAAGACACACATATTACTTTTAAATAAGATTAGCCTTTATATTTTGCTGCTTAAGTTAAAACTTTTCATGTCATTCTCTCATTTTATGTAAACTCCAACATAATTCTGTTTTAGAGAATACTTCAAACAAATTAAAATCCTCAGCTTGAATGCGTCTAGCAAAACTCACCTAATGGCATAGCAAGCTGTTTGGTGACACTAAAACACTTTTAAATAAGATGAATTTTCCCTGCATTGCCCTGGCTTTGTAATTACTGCTGCTGAGCAGCAGACGCCTTTGGTTACAATGGCAAAAGCAGCGGCTTGTGCTCTGAAACTTATTTGACAAATAACTTACAAGTGACCTGCAACATCTGTTTAAAAAATCGTCCTTTCGTATCTGCCTCGAGCCGAGTTCGGCATCAATTATGAAATGCAAACATATCATCTGGGGCCAAGGGCAGCTTTTACACCCACACAAGGCAGGGTGTGGGGAGGGGGTGGGCTGCAGGCACCTTCCTTACACCAGTCAAGGGGAAAGAAAGTGCTGAAGTGAGGCTCCATCCCAGGCACCAGCTTGCAGCATCACGCTGGTGAGAGCCAGAGACACTCAGCCATGGGCCTGACCCCAGGGGTGCTCAGCTCCTGGGCACTCAGGAAGGTGTGAGCCATGGTGGGATGGGGCTTGGAGAGGTGGGCAGTGATGTGAGGCCTTTTAGCCACCCTGGGCATCAGCTGCAGCAGCAGGAGCACAGAACCTCCGAAACCCAGCCGCGAGCTTTGCTCCTCTGGAAGGTGCCAGCAGTGGCTACAGAGGTGTGCAAGTCACATCAACCCCTCTGCAGCTGAAAACACCTACTCAGCAAGCAAAGGGCTCCACACTCCAAAGATCACCAGCAAAAGGCTTTCATAAAACTAATGACAGCCTGGTTTACACTCACAAAATCCTGTAGTGATGGAGGTGATGCTCTTCAGTCTCTAAAGCTCTCCTAACCCTGCCTCTCAACAGTACCACGGTGCTGCTTGGCATAACACCAGCTCAGCCTGAGACTTAGTTCATGGTACAAAAGCAGATGGAAAATGAAATAGAGCACTTCCCTCTTCTTCAGAGATGGGAAATTTTTTTTCAAGGTCTTATAAATCTTTTTATGTGGAAGTCAGTAAAAAATAAAAATAAGAAATTCTGACTGTATGTAATCCTGAATTACATTATTTTGGATCTGATTTAAAAGCTACACAACAAGGTTTGATCCAAACAACACGTGCAGTACAGATATCCCTCCACGTCAATAAATATAAATAGCTTAACTATTGAATATAAACTTTTAGAGAACTATTTCATTATTGCAATCAAAATAGTCTGCTCCTAACTTATGAGGAAGCACATGTAAAATACAGGTTGAACAATACTGAAAATATTGATTTCTGCAGCTTTAAAAGACATTTGCTTGTAAGAGATCAAAGGCAGATCTAAAAGTTTACTTCTGCAGGTCTCTTTTTCTCTCTGCTGCTTTTTTCATTTACTTTCTTATATGTGAACTTAATCAGCAACGAAGCTCAACCATGAAGTGATAACACTTCTGCAGCTAATTGTAGAATATTGGAATCTAGTAAGGAATATTATTAAACTGTCCTATAACTCACATTTTGTGTGAAAAACTGGGACTTGAAAAACACCTGCCCAAACAATTCATAAACACACAGCAGAGCAAATACCTATGGTAATTCACTGGATTTACAACCGTCATATTACATTAAACATACAGTATCAGAATTTATCACCTATTACACAGATTCCTGTTTTAATAATATCTTGTTCTTGTACAACTGCACCTTCTCTCCCAAAGGGTCCCAAAGCACTTTAAAATCATACATACAGGAATTGCTTCATCCACTGTGGAAATGCAGCTGCCTCTGGGGTGGAGAGGGGGTTAGAGGAGCAGAGGGGTTGTGCTCAGCCATTATAAAAAAACACTGACATTCAGAGAGATGGGGATGGGGAGCAGAGAAAATAGTACCAAAGTCTCAGGAGCGTGGTATAAAAAAGCCTGATCCCAGCTGCAGGTGAGGGAGGTGCACAGGGAGCTGTGGCAGAACTCAGCACAGTTTGGGGCATCCTTGCCCTAAGCATCACTGGTAAGCAGTGCCATCACTGCAGGAAATGGAAAGGGATGAGCCTCCCAGGGGTGCAGCTCTGGCTGCTGGGGGGGAGTTGAGCAGAAGGCTTGAAAGCTCCATCTTCCTCATCACTACACTGCACTACTCAGACTCCCCAGAGAGAACCCAGCAGTGTCTCCAGGGAACCACAGGAAAATGGGAGTGCACTGATAGATAGCTCTGTGGTGGGCAACCTGCTGAAATTGTACAAAAATAATGCAGTATTAGAACAGATCAGGAAATGCATGGATTTTTGCTGCTTACCCAGTTAGAACTTGGCTGTCAAAGACTGCTGTTACCTGCACCACTGAAAAATGTTTGTGCTCCTCAGCTGGCTCCAGCTGCAGCTTCATCTCCTTCATACTTGCCATAATTGCCAAAGTAGTCTCTTGTGCCCTCATGTCAGCCCCAAATCTCTCCAGCTCAGTCTCATTCAGGACCTTCTCTGGCCCTCTTTGATGAAGGCAAGGAATCAACTTCTGCAATGTTAGATTTAGCTTCACAAGGAAATCAAGTGAGAAGCTTAAAACTGGCCCCTGAAAATCACTACCAGTGGGTTTACTCCTGCCTACCAGACTACTCTGGTCCTGCCTGTTTCCACCACTGCCCAGCTCTTCCCCACGATGTTCAGCCCTTTCTGAGGGGGTTATTTTATGTGCTGGGTTGCCCAGGTCTCTTTCCTTTCCTCTGTATATATGAAGTGTCTCTGAATCCTGGCATTTCTTCCAACGTATTTTCAGTCCACAGCTTTCTCTATTTGTTGATACACTTCAGGTGTTCATGCAGGTCCCCCCATCACTCCTTGCCTCAGACATTGTACTTTCAGGGGTTTCCTGACACACATCAACACACCATATCCTATAGAAAAAGCAGCTGCTGTGTATCTAGCACAGACTGTGTACTCCTGTCTAGTTTAGATCCCACAGCCTATGTGCCATAAGGCTCTGCTGCAATTTATTTAGCTGCTGCACTAACTAAGCCTTCACCTTAGCTAACCTGCCAATAAACCAACATCACTTTACAGGAAACCTTCCACAGAGGTTGCTGTATGGTTATTTTACACTAAATTCAATGGCTTGCAATTGAATGTTGAGTAAAATAAGGATTTCCCTCTAAATGTATGCACAAGGATATGTGTTTGATTCAGCCCTGCAAAGTGGATGGGAAAGGTCTCACTTGCCTTTCTCTGCTTTGCTGTACCTGCTGAGAAGAGTGGCATTCTTTGGGAATCCAGCCCTCCATGGCAGCCTGTATATTCCATGCAGGAACCCTTCATCACAGATGCCACAAAAAGAATAACTTTTTTAAGCCCAACAAAGGCATTTGGTTCAGCAAAAAAGGGTCACAGATCCCTTCCCATCTCTGGCAATTTTCAACACCGTTGTTGAGGCAGAGTCCCAGGAACTTTTGCCCTTGTTCTCTGCAAGGTTTTTGCTGGCACAGCCCTGCACAGCAGCCAGCTGGCCAGACAGGGAGTACAGCTGCCTGTGCCATGCCTGTTTGTATAATGAGATCTCTTTTGCCTGGTGCACATGTACTATGTGGAGCTGGGAAAGAGGTGATGAGTGTTGCTGGCAGGAACAGAATGCCCTGCTATTCCAGCTAGAATCACCCTGAAAGCAATAATTTCTTAACTTGAAATTGGTGCTGCAACGTAGCATTAATTAGTATGAGAATACATGAATTGGTGTGAGAATAGGGTAGATTTTAAAACAGGCAGAGAAGCTGTGGGTGCCCAGTCCCTGGAAGGGTTGAAGGCCAGCCTGGATGGGGCTTTGAGCAAGCTGGTGCAGTGGAAGGTGTCCCTGACCATCATGGGACTACACTTTAAGATCCTTTTCATTCCAAACCATTCTATGACTCTCTAATCTTAACTATCAAGCTTCTGAGGCTCTACTGAATTCAGGGAGGGTTTAATTCACACATTTTAGACAGGTAGATCTTGTCTAAAGTCAGGTGTGACTGGAGAATGAATACACAAAAGTAAAAATAACGTATTTAAGTGGCTGTAGCATAAGAACATGGAAGCAGATGTCTGTGCTTATCAAGACATGTTTGCTGCTTTTTTACTAATAATGATGGTAGTGAGACAGGCAACACACACAAAGATAGCAATGCTCTTCTCTCTGTGGTGCTGTATAGAGGAGAAACTAAGTAAAGTTAAAAGCCTTACCCTAAAAGTGATGTGGAAGTGCCACTCAAGTACTTCTTGATAACTGCTTTTTTAAAGGAATATATAGTTGAGGACTGGACTGGTGATCACAGAACTCAGTGCTTCAGTGAGGTAAGTCTGCAACTCAGAACTGGTTTATTACAAATGCTGGAACAGCTGCTGCAGTTCATCTCCCCTGCTTCAGGCCAAGAGGCTGTAAAGAAGAGAGGATTGTCCTCACCTTGGCAAGAGATGAGAGTGACCCTGGAATAATGAATGATTCCCTGGCCATTCTGCAGTCTGATGAAATCTTCTTTTCTCCTTGTTCCATCACTTTCCCTAGAAGAACATTTCCAGCTCCAGGCTACTGTGTGAGATCCATGTCACCAGCTGAGTGCCATCCCCAGGTTAGGGAGGGAGGGGCCTCTTTCTCATTCAACTCACCTCATCTTGAAAGGGTGATCTCAGGGCAGGAAAACCAGACAGTGTCCTGCAGCTCCACTGACAGCAGGGGAGTTACTCTCATTGCTGTCTGCAGAGGGCACAACTGAAGCAGAATCGTCACACAATCATTGAATTGTTTAGGGTAAAAAGATCTCCAAGATCATCAAGTAATAACCCAGCACCACTGCATTCACCACGAAACCATGTCCCCAGGTGCCACATCCACACACCTTTTGAACACTTCCAGAGATGGTGATTCTACAAATTCCCCAAGCAGCCTGCTCCAGTGCCTGACCACTCTTTCAGTAAAGAATTTTTTCCTGATATCCAGCAACCTGCACAACTCAAGGCAATATCCTCTAGTCCTGTCACCTGTTAGTTGGGAGAAGAAACTGGGTTATCTCAGAAGCAGGCAGCTAGTGAATGTGCCACACTTTATCTAAAAGCCTGAAAAATACAAGCAGAACTGCAGACGCTGCCATTGCACATCACTGTGTTTCTCACCTTTTGCTTGACATCTGGAATTTACACTTATCATGTCTGAAGGGCTTTTGTGCTAAATTCAAATGCACACAAGTTACAGACCCCAAGTGGATGTCTTCCCAGTGACTTCAGTGAGAGCCAGACAGGAACTCAGAACTACAGGAAATTTTCAAGCTAACAGAAGAAAATTACTTCAATTTAAAAGCTAGTATGAGACTTCCAATAAAATACACATAAAAAGTATAAGCCAGGTAAGTGGAGATGTTTAAGCAGCAAAGTAAATTATACTGTTTCCATAAAACTGGGAAGGTTCTTGGTTATTTTGCTCACCAAAATGAAATTATTGTTCACATTCTACAGTAAGGAAAGACCTACTTGTCTCCATTAAAGATATATGACACTACTATGCCAGTCAGAACATTCTACAAACACACTTTCAATATTCAGGATAAGCAAAATACTAGCAGAAAATAAACAGAAAAACAATGAAATTGATGCTGTTAATGCTGAGACTATTAGCTCATATTAACATATTATTCTTAAAACATGTGCCAGCCATGCAAACCTGTGTGACAGAACCCTTGTGCTCTGGGGCCTCCCAGCTACAAGAAACATTTTGCAGGTCTAATGGCCAACACAGAGATCAAATTGTAGCACATACACCATCATTTTTAACCTGAGTGTCCCTTAAGAGTCTTCACATAGCTGTGGAGACAGTTCATTCATCAGAGGAAGGAGACAAGCAGACTTGCCTTTAAACAAGGTCAAGAAATATTGTTTTCACAAATGTTTTCACAATTTTTTTTTAAATTTAGACTGAATAGTAATTTTCTGTATACTCTAGAAGATTTATGGAGAGATTAACAGGAATTTTAAAAAAAAGCAAAACGACAATACAAGGTGAACAGACCATAACTTTATTGGAGATATACTCAGCTACAATTATTACAAAAAACTATTAAAGGTAATTGTGATCCATAAGGTGCAGATTGCAAACTTCTGCAGCATGATTACAGTATGAAT
The DNA here is from genome assembly GCA_013400775.1 of Chaetops frenatus. Taxonomy (NCBI): domain Eukaryota; kingdom Metazoa; phylum Chordata; class Aves; order Passeriformes; family Picathartidae; genus Chaetops; species Chaetops frenatus. The sequence continues at coordinate 7,140 of VZTR01033423.1, read as the reverse complement.
GAATTACATTTTATGTCCCTTAAAGACAGCTGCAGCATGTGATGGTAAATATTTTATTGTCCATCAAATTATATTTGTTATTCTTTCTACTTGATTTTAACCATCTTTTCAGTCACACTATTTACAATAAAAATGCCTGCAATTTCCAATTATTGTTCACAAACATTTTTCTCCTCAACTTGCTGCTGCAGTAAATTCTGAGTGCATCTACAAAGCAATTAAAGTAGTCTGTGGTTGCCATTCAAATAAAAGAGGGAAAACCCCAAGGACTTTATTGGATGAAATTTATTTTTAAGAATTGTAGTTAGCTTCGATAGAAGTTAATTTTAACTGCTAGTGGAGTATACTACAATGACCTCTAGATACTTGCTAACATAATTAATATTGAGTTACAGCGGATATTTAGATTACATTTGATAGTCACGAACTGTAGTGTTTAAAATCTAATATGGAAGAAATTAACTTCTTGAATATTAGAGCAATTGAAAAAGGATTAATGTCAGTAATTAAGTACCAAAAATCAAAATGTTTCTTGCTTCACTCATATAAAAAATACAAGGATTTCCATGAGGATGTGTTCATGGGGAACCCCATCCAAAACAGACCCAGAATACTGTCAGAGTCAAGTGCAGCATCACAGCAGACCACAATGCTATTTGTCATCTTCAGATTGTGTGTGCTGCTGCGACTGAGATACAAAGAATTCATTTTCTGTACAGATAAATGCATAGAATATGTAGCATATGTTATGTCATATGCAGTAACATAAACCCTCCACATTTTCCAGTTGATGGTCCTGTATTTGCTCACAAGGAGGAAAAACGGAACTCTGCAACATAGATACAAGCACAAGACCTTCAGGTGTGTAAATGAATGCAGTTCCATTGGCTAAAATGATACCACATCAATTTGCACTGGCTGAGGATCCAGCACCCCATCCCTGGGCCACCCCAGCACCGGAACTGGTTCTTGTTCAAGTTCTGTACTTGGCAGTTGCAACACACTATTGTGTAAGGAGACTTAAAAATAGTAGGCTTTTTTTCTGTATGGACTTTAGCAGCATCAAGCTGAACAAACACTTCAGAAGTCACTACTGGGCATCAATATTCAGACAGAACAGAGATTTAGTTGAGGTTGACCAAATTACTAAGGGCTGTCTTCTCCCAAAAACTACATTTTATGTGTAAAATGTTGGTTTGTTCAGAGTTAATTACTGGAGTGTCAGTCAGAGGTCATTCTAATTTTAATTACTTCACATAACAGTAAAATGATGTAGTAGAAAAATAACAGCTTTAAAATACAATCAAGAGTTGTTACACATCTTTGTTGTATTTTTCCACATACAGTAAAAATGCCACAGACGTTACAAATGACCTATTTAAGTTGTGCAAGTAAATGACACATCGCAGGCATTAAAAACTATCTTTTTCAAAGTCATTAAAATCAGAACAGCAGCAAGGCCAAACCACATTTTTCCTCTCTGTTAAGCATTTTTTTCCTTGAAATGAGGTAAAGCATGGTACCAAGTGCAATGCTTATTTGTGCTACATGAACAGAACAGCGCAAAAACAAAAAAGCCATAAAAACAAAAACGCAGCATAGTTAGGAGGACTGTTTAAAGTACAGTATAACAGGACTTAGATAAAAAACCCCAAAGGTTCATGCCAATTAACCCCCACACTATTGATGATGAGCCTGTGTGGTTGCTTTTGAAGATGGGCTGCAACAGTCCACTTACACTTGTGCTTATAGCATGCCAAGTGATCTCTATCCCAACCTTCAAATGATCAGATTTAGGTCTTTAATAGCATACACTGTCCAGTATCAAACTCATAACAACTGTAGGGTAAAACACACAGATGCATAATATGAAAACTAATATGGATTTTCTGTCTCAAAGGATAAAAAGTATTTCAATGAGGTCACACTGGAAAAAATCGCGGCATTCAAAACGCATTTAAAAATGCATCAGCAGCAGAAACTACTTTCTAGTCAGCCACTACACATTTCAGGTGTCCAATTCATAGGCTTTAGCTAGTAACAAAGTGATCATTAAACTGTTCTGAAACACAGGGTACGTTCAGCTGATTTTGTCTGCACCCAAACACTCTGTAACCACTTCACTGCTAACAATGACCTGAAACCCCTGAGAATCTATAACCTTGTAACAATCAGTACGAATTTTAGGCATTCAAAGAATAACTGAAATGTTAGCTTTTCATAATGCAATTAAAACTACTTAAGACTTTCTAGATGGTCTGATTGAACCTGCTGATTGATATCTGGCCAGAAATACAAAATTGTTGACATCAGTAATCATGTATTTTTACTAAAAAACTTCAGTCCTACCACAAAGAGCAAGCTATAGCTTAAATCAGTGGCTTTTGATTGGTTTTTTCTTAGTTTTTTAAACAGCTAACGCAAAGCAATTTACATTTGAGAATTTGGACTGCAGGTTTTAATTGTTCCATATTGCCATATCATTTACACTTGTAGTTCTTATACCTCCTTGATATATTTTCATGACTGAAGTACCAAACAAATACTAGACTTTCTTATAAGCTAGTATTTTAATTCTTGGTCTGACTCCTATAACAAGCAGCCTTTAAATACAAGAGCGGTCCTTTTCAGACTGAAAAGTGACTGAGATAGCACATACACCAACTTTTGAAAACTGTATTTCAGAAAAGCTTAATGTCTGCCCCTTGTCACTAAGGCATTTACTTTATTTTTTTGTTAAGAAAGCAAGAGCTGACAGTTTTTGTTTTGTTTTAGTGTGCATTTGTGAGGAAAGGAACAGGGCTTAAAAGCAGGAAATACAGTATTTGTTTGTAATTTAGTTCATAAGACACAGCATCAAGTTCAAACTATTGTGCTGGAAAACGTTAAAACACCTTGCTCTGCTTTCTCAAACTTCAAGCATAATTAACAGGGCAAAATTGCAGCAAACCTCTACTGATACTGGTGGGAATACAAGACCCACAGCTTTTTTTAAAAGGTAAATTAAGAGGTATTATAGTTACAGTGCAAAAAATTAAAATTTCAAGCATAATATATAAACATAGCACCAAAACAGAAAAAAACCCAATGCATGCAAAAATAAAAAGGAAAAGAAGAGAAAAAAAGAACTGAGGTATTTAAGTGAAGAGTGCCTACAAAAATCTAATTAAAGAAGTATAGGCAAAGCCTAAAAAATAAAAGTATGATTTTCCCCCATGCTCCCAGTAGACCAAAACACCAATGAGCTAGTTTCTCTAAGTTAAGGACCTAAATCACAGATGTATCAAAAGTACGGCAGTTATATCTCAAACATCAACTTTCATGTTATTTAACAGCACAGCTTTGGTAGATGAAATATGCATGCAACTCTGAAAAGTACAGTAAGAAATTTACGTGGAAATATCTCTACGTGTAAAGGTGCTCTGTTTGTTAAATACGTAACCAATTGACTATAAAATCTGCAGCATATCTTAGGTGTGATATGTCTAAGGTTATTTTGTTAGTGACAGTTTGCACTGTGCAATTATTTGTTGCTGTTTCCAGTATTGGAACTATCTAGCTTGCAGGTTTGTGTAAAATTGGAATTTTAGCCAAAGACCATATTTCATTTATGGTATAAAAAAAACTGTAGACTAACCACCTCCTCAGAATTGTTAAAAATAACCTAATTACATATATATGAATATAATTTCTATTATAATCCTGTAATAAGTCACAGCTATAGTAATGAGTTGTACTGTAAATATAGAGCTGTATCATTGTAAAATGCATAATAAAATGAAGGGAATGTAAAACAGTTTGTTCCAAAAAAGATCAGAAATTAAAGATTATTAATGAGGGTTTATTTATTTTTAAGGCAAGAACCTTTTTTTATGCAAGACTGTGTGGCATAAGGAAACCAAAGTTTCACTCTACAAGTATGCCAGCCATTTCAATTAAAATCTGTCCCTAACAAATAAGTGCAATAATGATTGGGAATGTCATCTTAATGTCAAAAGATGACATGGGGAGAAAAAAAAAAAAAAGGAAAATAAAAAGGAGNCCTCTTGAAAATAAAAAGGAGAATACTGGCACACTTAATCTTTCTTATACCCAATCATCCAGTACAGTTTATCAACTGCTTTATGACTGGCACTAGTGCACAGATTGAAGAATTCCAAGATTACTATATATATAAATCTAGCAACTGCATTAGGCATAAGCTCCCTGGCCTTCTAATACTAAGCAAAGCTGTACTGACAAGAAAAGTAAACCAAAAAGACCTGACAACAATTATTCTGAACACTTGCTAAATATCATCATTAAAGCACTCTCGTGATTAAACAAAGCAGAAGTGAGGAAAGAAGACAAGATTGTGTTTGCGCAAAAAACTATAACTACAATTAGTTCCAAAATTTTATACATGTTAAATGTTTTGTTATCTATTCTGTTATCAAACAAACTTTAAATTCTGTCTTCCAATTTGTTCCTCTCAACATCAACTTTTTTTTAAAAATTTGCTTTATTTGTATGTTGTTTTTTCCCCCATTTCATTTATTTTCAAGAGGAGTCTCAGCTGTTTGGGACCTGAGGTTGATTTGCTTTGAGGCTTCGTAGTGCTCTTCTTGCAGCTGCAGATTTGGCAATCCTGTAGCTTCTGCCAACACCTTTAAACTTTCCCTTTCCTACAACTTCCACTGTAACTCTGACCTTTCCATCATAAGTTCTTTCCGCAGGACTGCAAAAATACACACAAGAATTACTTACTGCCTAGGCAAGTTAATGTGAAATAAGAGACCTATATTCTTTTTTCTACAGAAGTTAAAGCAGTAAAATTAAACAGAAATAATTACATTTCTCAGAAAGTTACGCAAGGAAAAATAATAAAGAGCAGTGGACACAATGATGTTAGCTGCCTAGCCCAAAAGAAATTACAAGTACTTTGTGACATTTAAAAATTCTCAGTAGTTCATGAAGCACAGTTTAGAAACATTTTCTGTCAGTGTGTATGGAAGAAAGCATATCCTTACCTAAATTTGGCTGTCTCTGGCTCCATTTCCAGCAGCTCTCGCACTGGGGAACGGGGCACATTAGCAGAAAATTTTTCTATTTGGAGAAAAAAGTGAAAAAAAAAAAATCAGCTTTGTTCTTTTCATAGCAGATAGCACTTAACTATTAATAATTTTCTGAAAGCTGGCAATACCTATTAGTGGCCTCATCATTGGATAGTACACTTGCCAAACCATTTCCAAAGACATTCCACTATCCATATAAATGGCACCAGCAAGGGACTCAAATATATCCCCCATGGCCTTTGGTACTTCAATGTCTTCCTCTTTTTCTTCATCTTCTTCTGATCTTCTGAGCTGTTTGCAATTAAAAAAAGACAAGGGTGGGAGGGAGAGGGAAGGGGAGGGGAAAAGAGAGCAATGATTGTTTCACTTACAGTAAAACAAAGATCTTCAGAAATGTAAGCTCTCTTACATCCCTATATCCTGTGCTGCTTCCTTTAAGTTAATTGACAACTTTCCACGGCAAAACTTGTTGTTTTATCCCTCAGTGAAACCAAGCTGATGGTTTTATCATTTTTCAACTATGGAGAAAAAAAAATGCCAAACACCATTGTGTACAGGGAACTTTTATGCTTTCACAGAATTCCTTCTGTGATAATTCTGTAGGATTTCACCATGGGTCTCTCTTTAGCAATTAGAACCAGACTTCCATCAGTTAATAACAGAAAGCTACCCATAACAAAGGAAGAGTTCACACATTATGTATCTCCCAAAAAAAGACTTTTAAAATCTTTAAGTCCAGCCTCTGGGTCAAAGTTGCATGTACCTCTCCTTAGCTTATTAACCCCTGAAGATAAGCATGAAACAAGCACTAGTAAAATAAGACATTAATAACTGAAAAACACCACCAGACTGAGCTACAGGCACGTTTAAGTGTTTAAGTGCAGCAGGCAGTGTTTTCTTCTATGCTACCAATTTGAGAGAATATATGGTCTATTCTCATTATCAAAAATAAACTTTCAGTGTATGTCTTACAGGTTTTGAGCTAATCTAATCCTTTACTAAAATACTTTAAACACATGTAATATACATTTACCTAACTCCAAACAAAGTAACTTGAAAACAAAGATTTTGACCATTATGCTACTCTGTCTGAAGAGAAATAAGTTTCTGTCAGTCTTCTCCCCAGCAGCTACCCTCTCACTCCATTTGGGGTTTAAAATCCAATTCAGTCCTCTTAAGAGTGAACATAATACTTCATAAATGTGTTCCACCCAATATTTCTACCTGAAATAAATCAAACAAGTAGTCAGATCTGACAGATACAGCAATCCAAATGGGAATTTTGATGTTAAAAACCAAGTTCAACTGTTTTGAATAGGGCACTGCATATCAAGTGTAAACTGAAGCACTTTTGCATTATACTGAAATAACAGAAGAAGAGAGAAGCTAAGAGCTATAAGGCAAGGGACAGATGTTTCATGAGTGAGATTTGAAAAAGCAGAAAAGCAGATGATGTGGAGACACACATGGAAACCAGTCTAGCTGGCATGAACTGCAGAAACAAAGAGTCTTACATTAAGTGATGAAATAAGAGTTTCAGTAATTCAGTGCCAGACCAAGATAAGGAGCAGGCATAGGGAGAGTGAAACAAGGATTTTATTTGAAACAGCTATCACACAATTTGGTTGCAACTTTGGTGAAAGTTTCTTTTTTCATACTTGCAAAAACTGAACAAAGCAAAAAACAACACTCTAAGCTCTGAAAATAAGTTCCTAGCCTTTTCACTCATATTGTGGAGAAAACAAGAGGTAAGAGTTTAACCCTCTAATGCAAAGTAAATTATATTTAAACTTCAGTGACCAATTTCTTATTTGATGTTTAATAAATTTTTCCCATAAAACATGGCACTCTGCAACAAGTATAAGGGCTGTGAACACATATGTGACTGAAATATTTTGATTCCTAAAGTTTTAAATTGTTTATCAGAAAAAAAATACTAAATACAAAGATAACATGCTTATTTAGTGCTGGCATATTGTTAGACAGAGTATTTTTAAGAGACTGGTCAGTTTTTCAGAAGACAAATTATTATGGACATCTACTGGGTAGCACTTTAAAAGAAGGATAATGAGAAGTCCATCTCTTC
>VZTR01033420.1:45022-79905 GCA_013400775.1 Chaetops frenatus | reverse complement strand
AGCCAAACTGTTTTATAATTAAGCTGAGAAACTGGTTAATCTATAGAGAAACTCTTACTTGTAGGAGTAAGGAAATGAGACTTGCTGGGTGGAAAAGAAAAGCTGGGGCAGTTGCAAAATTTCCATCAAAACTCAGTCTTGAGAGTCAAGGGCAGAGAGAATCTATGTAAGTCATCATAATAAAAAAAGAATCTTAGAAACAGTATTTCTTTTGGAATGGCTGAAGTGTTAAATCACAAAAAATGACAAAATATTGAAACACTGAAAGACTTGGGAACTTCAGAATTCCTACAGAGAGTAGTTACTGCATAATTAATCTGAAAATGAGATGCTGCAGCTAGCATCAATATTTTTCTTTTTACTGTCAGTTTATCAAGATCTATCTAAAATGGTAATTTCATATACTACATAATTCCACGACAGGATTTACATTACATTGCAATACAAAAGTATCCAGTAAAATTCGTTAATGAATTTTTACTACTGAATAAATTATTGCTATGTTTCCAGATATTTAATTTATTTCAATTGGATTTATTTTCTTTTCTTAATTTGTTGCTATGATATGCCTTTTTTTACTACACTAAAAAAAGTAGCATTCATTAATTCTTCTAAATAGAAGATACTGTTTTTACGGAATACTACCATGACTTACTTCTCCTGAGTTAAAAAAAAGTAGGCTTCCTTCCACCCATGAGATTCCATAATTCTTCAGCTGAAGAATGCTGATGCATTTGTAATCCTTAATTGCAGTTTTATAATAGGTAAATCCATGGATTATCACCACAGGTAAGAAAATCTGTTTCTCCTGGTAAAACACTTCGATCTGAACACTTAAAGTAATGCAGCTTTCAATCCCCAGAGCAGGAAAATTCTGGTGGTATTACAAAGAAAACTCAAAAACTATGAATTTGTTTAAACAACTTATTTTTATCAGCTAATGTTACTCCAAGGAGAAGGCAAACGAAGAAATGCCCTATTTGTCTTTGAATCTATAAACACTTTTGTAATCTATGTACTTTCACCGAATTTAAAAAAACATTGTGATGGACATTGAGAAGAAGAGGATAAAATTCAAAGAACAGTTATTCAATACCAGGTTTAGTTGTCTAAAATTAGACTGCAGCCAAGGAGAAGGTAGATTTGTACTGCTACGTACAATATCAATGGAGGATTCTCTCCCTGTGCTGAAGAAGGAAACAAGATCATCACTGCAACATGTTCCCATGTCTTCTTTGAACATTCAGATTTTTTCAACTTTAGGTGACTCATCATACTCAGTCATGAATGAGCAAGTAGGTCCAAAGTTCACTATCCAGATTTAACATGTATGTATATTTTGGAGAGAGTCAGGAAGAGAGAAGTGAGAGTTTCAAGTTTTGAATGCTACTGTTTAGTTCTGTTGTCACTTGGGGACATGATTTAGTGGTAAACATGGCAGTGGGAGGCTAAAGGCTGGACTCAACCATCTTAGTGTACTAACTAAGGTTTTTTCCAACCTTAAGAATTCTATGATTTTATCTTTCTGCTCTCAAGTGTTTGCCATGATAGTATTTTTTATACATTGAACCAGGAAGGGTAAGAACTCCTACGACAGAACATTTGGATTATGCTCCATAGAGACAGAAAAGATCCCATCAAATTTTATTCTATTAATCTGCTTATCCAAAATGAGTAAAGTTTTTTAAACTGTCTTCCTAATGCTTTGCATAATCAATATTGCTTCAAAATGCATTATGTGTTTGAGGAAATAATTTATTTGAACATCAGCTATGCACTTAAAAGTAGTCACAGTAATCTCCTTAGTCAAATGCTTGTCAAAAATAGGAAATTGTTCCATTTTACAAAGCTGATGGAAAATTGAACTATAAAAGTCTGCCCACTACAATATATCATTATTTTTGCATTGAAACTAATATTTAATTACTGAATAATCTCTGGAAACAAAATGCTCTTAATCATTTTAATGACAATTACATAAACTAGAATTTGCAGAAGAATATTTGTAAGTGTTTTATGTAAGTCNAGTCCAAACAATCTTGCCTTAAGAAGATATTCAGCTTTGAAAAAGGCATGGGTCATACTGTCACTAACTGCAGTATCCCATAATCAAATTTTGGGATTAAAATATCACTATCATTATTTAATATACATTAAATATACATCGAGACACATTTAGCTTTTTTTACATCTTTGCAGTTCTCACACCTCAAGATTTGTGGTGGATGACTTATTTTTCCTTAGTTGCTACCATCCAGTGTTGTTTTCTTACTACAGGAGTTTATTCTTAAGTATCAGTTTCTTTATGAAGTACTTATTTTCAGGTCCCCACCTTCTCCAAAATGTCAGGTTTTGCAAGCGAATGAACTCACAAGTTTTGACTTTTGCACAGAACAAGTCTTCAGTGTCCTTTGATTGTAATTACTGGACGAGTTGGTAGCATAAGATAGTACATCCCTTTTACTAACATGAATTGTAGATGATGAAAAAATTCCTCCTCAGAGAATTTCTTTCTAAATTACTTTCAGTTCATTCATTACACAGGATCTTCGTTCAGGAGATGTGTATGACAGCTGATTAAAAATACCCCTCCCAATTCCTTCTTATTTAATTTCGATAACATTAGATTCAGAAAGGTGCAATAATCATTTCATCTGAACCCGAACAGATTTCAAATCTTAATTATAGACTATGGTACACATCCCTGTCTCTCAAACAAGGAAGGAATATGACTATTTTGAAAACCCATTGCCAATCTATTTTTTCCTATTTACTGACATAGTAGATACTGTGACCACCTTTGTGAATATTTAAGTTATAATTTATCCAATGTTTATAATGTGGAGCATGCGTGCCATCTGGATGTTTTCATGTCATCCTTGAAGCTGAATCAATATCATTTGCTTAGAACAGTTGCCTCAGCATACAGATCACTTGAAATGTGAATGGTAGAAGTGTAGGAAATGACAGCTTTGCATCATGTAGCTCAGCTGCTCCAGACTTCGAGTACATCCTGTCTGATTTTTTTTGTTTAGATTAATTTATTTTTATTTTTTTAAGTAGAAATAAATTTTTTTCTGAATTCAGTGGGAATATTAGACATATACTGTTTGGAAAAAAAAGAGAAATAAGGTCACATGCCCCACCAGTTTGGAGTGGGGGTAGGCAAAATTCCTGATTGTTGTAATGCAATTTTGCTTAGGTGAGAAACTCTGAAGTTAGCATTAATAATTTACTTGTTTCCTCATTACAGTTATTTGTAAAATGACTTAAATGCAGAGCAGTCCTCTTAGCTTTTCCAGTAGAATCCACAAATCAGCGCAGTATTCAAGAACTTAAGGTACTAGACCTACCACTTAGTAGCAAGTGTAATTCTTTGAAAATAATAATTTAATCTCACTTCTAACGAATAAGCCCATAAACTAATCAGCTGGTCTGCATCTGTGAATATCATATTACTGGTTTGCCTTTGAAAAGAGTAGAGGATATTTGAAAAATCAATCATCTGGAGTACTGTATTTGTCCATTAATAACAGTATCACATTTTGATGAGGTTACAGACTTTTTGTACTAACTGAAATTGATGATAAGTGAGGCCATTCAAAGGAGATAATTCTTGAGTTTCATTTAGGGAAGTGGTACTCAACTTTCAACAGCTGAGGAGCATGCATCTGCTTAGGAAGTTTTCTCTGTGAATTCTTTCACACTTCTTAACTTCCTAAGCCAAATTAATTGCCTTGTGGTTTTGTTTCCTCTTCATCCATTAATTGATAATATTTTTCTCAGCAGATACCACTCATCCTGTTTAACACCAGAGGTACTGCATGGACCACAAATTATTTTTCTAGGGATCTTATGTATCACTAGGAAAGTAGCAACAAGACCCCAGTCTTCTGTTTCTTTTACCTTTTTATTTTTCCCTTTTTTGATGCTTATCTAGACCTAAAACTTTGTTACAAGCACAAAAAACTTTCCTGAGTTATCTTATGTTTATGAATCAGATAGCTGGGACCATGTCTGGAGTACTGTATCCAGGTCTGAGCTCCTCAGTGCAGGACAGACATGGAGACACTGGAGAGAGTCCAACAAAGGGCCAAAAAGATTAGGAAGAAAGTGAAGAAAGGCTGAAGGAACTGATACTCTCCAGCCTAGAAAAAGAAAGGCTCAGGGAGAGCTCATCAATGAATGTATATGAACACCTGCATGGAGATTATAAAGGAGAACATGGAATCATAGAATGGTTTTGGTTGGAAGGGATTTTAAAGGTCATCTAGTCCAACTCCCTTGCAATGACCAGGGACATCTTCAACTAGATCAGATTGCTCAGGGCCCTGTCCAACTTGACCTTCACTGTTTCCAAGGATAGGACAACTACTCTCTCTCTTGTCAGCCTGTTCCAGTGACTCACCATTGTAAAGATATTCATCCCCATGTCTACCCTTGTGCAGTTTAAAACCATTATCCTTTGTCTTATCACCACAGGTCCCATTAAAAATCTGTCCCACTCTTTCTTATAAGCCTTCTTTAAATACTGAAAGGCCACAGCAAGGTCTCCCCAGAGCCTTCTCTTCTCCAGGATTGAGTTAAGAACAACCACAACTCAGTCTTTCTTTATAGGAGACATCTTCCATCTCTCTGATCATTTTTGTGTCTCTCCTCTGGACCTGGTCCAATAGTTCCATGTCTTGCTTGTACTGAGGTCTCCGAGCTGGATGCAGTATTCCAGGTGTGGTCTCATGAGAGGCATAGAGGGGGAGAAATTTGGCCAGGCTTCTTTTGCAGCAGTCCACAATACAATACAGTAGGCTTTTTGAGATGAAAGTGCACATTGTTGGCTCATGTCTAGCTTTTCATCTGCAAGTAGCCTCAAGTCTCTCTCCAGAGGACTGCTCTGAATCCCTTCATCCCCCAGACTCTATTGATACCAGAGATTTCCCGAACCCAGGTGCAGGACCTTGCACTTGGTATTGTTGAGCCTCATGAGGTTGACATCAGCCAGCTCCTCAAGCTTATCCAGATCCCCCTGGATTGCACCCTTTCCCTCAGGTGTGCCAGTGACACAAAACAGCTTGATGTCATCTGCAAATTTACTGAGGATGCATACATCCCAGTGTCCATGCTGTTGATGAAGGTATTAAACTATACAGATACCAAAGATAGAGCCAGTCTCTGTTCAATGACAGGACCACAGGTAATGGGAATAAACTGAAACAAGAGGTTTCCTGTGAATATCAGGAAATACTTTTTCACTTTCAGGGTGACTGAATACTAGTGCAGGTTGCCCAGAGAGATAGCGGAGTCTCCATTCTTGGAGATATCCAAAAGCTGTACAGACATGGTCCTGGCCAACTGGCTGTAAGTGGCTCTGCTTCAGGGGGTTGGAGCTTATTTTCTCCAGATGTTCTTTCCAACATCAACCACTCTGTGATTGTGTGATTCTGGAACTCATGATAGTCCATTCTTCTCTCTGAAATGCTGTTGATTGTTAATGTTCGTGTGTAACATTCCTCTTGGCCTCTAGTCCTTTTGAAAATTCTTCCATTCATTTTCAGACCTGGCAGAAACTTAAGTCTTCCAACTCAATTATTATTTGTTCAAGCTACAGGTGTCCTCAGATTTTCAGAGCACAAATTTTGCCTTTCAATGATGCCTAGCTCTTTATTCAATCTGTTTTGAAGGTATTACTGCTTCTGCACTTTCATTCCCTGCTCTTCTAACAAGGAAAAAGAACAGTGTCATCTTTCTCAGAACTGGTTCTTGAGTTCTCCTAAAGGCTAGTTGTCTTCAGGCATTACCCCCATGCAGACCTCATGTCATCTGTACAACACTTCTCAACAGAAGTCAAGATCCAACTGAGCAGGAAGGCCCATACTGTAAGTGGAAATTTTCACAGAAACAGTTATGTAGGATGAATTGTATTTGGAATAATGGTCTACAAAGGTGCTTTCGTGTGACAGCTGGATCATAAAAATTTACATAGGAAGTCTGAGAACAGATAAAAATTTAAATAAGGTCTTTGTGTATATATTACTTTAAAAACCTTTCTTTCTGTTCCAGAGATCATCAGGTAGTCAGGAGGATTCTACTGAAATTGACACGACTGTCTCATAAATTTCTTCCGAGGCAGCCATTTGAACAAGCTCTGTTCAAAAAAGTTTCTAACAAGTCTTCTACACAGTAACAATTGTTGCTAGAGCTGTCACGGATTGCCATTGACTTTGCACCCTGACTGCATCCCCTTTTTTTCTTATTTCCTGCTTCACAGAAGGAATGAGCAGGAGGTCAAGAAGAACACGGATGGAGACAGAACTGTAGCTATTACCAGCCAGCTCTGTGTTAAAATTGCAGGGTAAGGTATTTGCAATGTACTGTCAGAGTTATTCCCAGCACTGTTTTTAAGTGTGAAAGTGAATATATAGGAAGGAAGCGCTGTCAAATATGTTAAGGTTTCTATCCTACTATTGCCAGTTATACTCTATCTAGAGAGAGTTATATACAGTGTTCACACACACACACACACGATATTATATAAATATGTAATATATTTTTGTCTATTATAAAGACAGGAGACCTATAAGTTATGTCTTGTAGGCTTTAAGAATAAAACAGGTTTCAATGGTCTGCAGATTTAAAGGGAATGGTACATCTAATATTTTAGAATCCAGTGCGTACTACTTTAATCTTACTTTTATTACTTTATTAACTGCTTGAAGACAAGAGTTTAAAACAATAATGTATTCTGATCCTCTTTCTGTTTTATTATCAAAAGAATGTTTTTTTTTTAAATATACCAGAGGAAACAGCTGTTTACAAGTTCCTCCATTTGATAGAGAGTGAAAATGTTTCAAAACAATCATTTTCATTTTCTTTTGAATGATAACCAAGCAAATTTCTTAATCTCTTCTGGGGACCTGCTGGTGACTCTGAGATCTCAGTTTTAATACCTTCCTTCCTTCCTTCCTTCCTTCCTTCCTTCCTTCCTTCCTTCCTTCCTTTCTTTCTTTCTTTCTTTCTTTTTCTTTCTTTCTTTCTTTCTTTCTTTCTTTTCTCCCTTCCTTTATCTTTTTTTGTAGTTTGAAGTGGCTGGAATAAAATGCAGTGGTGTAACAGCTCAGCGGAATGATTCTTAGAGGACAAGGGGTATCCACATTGTACACCCTGGGACATAGCATAAAAGTGTATAGGAATGTTTAAAGGTGCAAAGCCTGCCAGAGGAGTGGAAGTGACTGCAGAGAGCAGAGGAAACTAAAATTGGTGTAATCACAATAATAACTACCCTTCTGCTGCAGCAAAGAATAGTTGAACCAAACTATTCTTCTAACCATATTAAAATAAACTTGGACTTTCAAAGTCCCAAAGGCAAGGCAAGAAAAAACAATCATTACATATTAGTAATAGTCTAGAATTTAAAGTTTCATTGATTGTCGAAAAGATTATAGTGTAAATGTGTCACAAAATCTTTTCTTTATTGTCTTGGTTTAAGACAAGTTAAGGGGTCAATACTTCAAAATTAATTACCTCACCTTTTGTTTTAACCAATCACTTTCCACAAATAATGAGAAATAAATATGAGTAGATATAACTGAAAACAATAACAGTTTACTTTAAAAAGCCCTGAAATAACAACAGGAGAGAAAAATAACAAAGCAAGTTACAAAGTTGCTGAAATATCTCCGACTCTTCTGCAACAAAGAGAAACTCAAAATGGCAGAGAAACTCCTCACCCAAGATGGCGCCCCCTGAGACGGCTGTGTGTGGGGAGATAAAGACAAAGACAGTGGAAACCCTCCTCCCTCTTACCCCTCTGATGCCTTGAGAGGCTACCTAGAACAGAGGCTACGCAGAGTTAAAAGAATAAAGTAGGCATTTATTGAAAGACCTTCACAGGGTACACCTTGGGCAGTACAAGAGCCTAGCCGAGGCTGCACCCAAGATGGCCAACTAACACGTGTTTTTCAGACAGATACAAGTTTGGTCCATCTGCATATCAGAAGCCAATTGTCCAATTACAGCTTCAGGTAGTGGAGTCCCATTCTCCAGTTCGCGCCCCTCCCTTTCTCTTCGCTGCTCTTCTCAGTTGTTTACATTTTTGGGGGCTTGGAAAAAGAGGGTGTCCTTGAAGTTATGGCCTAGAGAGAAGCTGTTTCATCTGAATAAAATGGTAAGACAGTAGCTGAGAGGCTATGGAGTTTTAGCGTTATACATTAAAGCAGTACTGATCTGGAAAATATAAAAGCTAAAACTTAAGGCATCACCTCCAGCAGCGGCAGATCGGATGGCAAAGGCTGCTGTCACAATCCCGCGGCTGGAATTCTGTCACCAGCTGAAATGCATGGAGGGACTCCATCGCCTCCCTTGCAGAAGCAGCAGGCAGCCAGCTGGGGTGGCTCGGGCTCTGTGCCTTTCCAGTTCCATTGGGCGCTGCTGGCAGGATGGGGCGACCGTATGGAGTGGCTGTAGGCAGGTACTCATGGAATTTGCCATGGAGCAGTCCAGGGCTGCAACATACAACCTCTTGGAAAAACCTACCCAAAGCAACCCCCTAATAAAAACAAAACAAAGACAAAGGGAAGCCTCTACCTGTGCTGCCTTAGCTTTCTCTCCCTGAGCAATGAAAGGGAAATAGTAAGAGCCAAGAGGAAACAGAGACTCTGCCTTGAGTGCCCAGCCTTAAAAACATTTGTACAACCCAGTCCCACAATTCTGTTCATGGCTGTGCTGCCGCATCTTAACAAGACGCTAACAGATAGGGCACAGACATTCTGGCTTACCCAGGACATTTATAGTATTTTTAATTAGAAGATATTGTTTTTTTCCCCTTTGAAAATAAAACGTTATTCCAAATAGAATTAACCACAGTGCAATACTTTAATTCTGCTACCTTCTGAAAATACAGCAGTAACATATGTGTCTTTCCTTTATAATCAGTGGAAAGGAAAATTCCTGTCACTTCACTTCCTGAGCAATCTCAAGAATCTTAAAAACCTCTCAGGGGAAAACGCCTTTTTTTTCCCTACTGAGTAAATATGCAGCAGGGACTTCTGAGTTCCTTCTAAAAGCCAAGGTAAGATATAAGCAATCTCATCCTTACCAGCTAGTAGGACTGACCAAGAATGTAGAATAGCTTGGTACCTGTAGAGTAGTAAAGGCATGACTACCTTCCCTCTCATAAGGTGGTCTATGCAGTTAGGTGACAGCTCTAACAGCCAGATCCTTTATTTAAAGCTGTTACAAAGATAGCATATATTAATTGATACCAACTGAATTAAAGAAATTCAAACATCACTGAACAAAAGTTTCCAGTTACTAATGCACTTTTGGCTACCATTCCCCTAATAAAGAAAATTATTACGTTAAAATTATGCATATTCTTTCAAAAATATCATGTAATTCAATTCATATTACAAGCCTCATCAAAAACAAGGCTTGATTTTGAAGCTAATTAAAGTCTCATCAGATACATGGAGAGGCTATCTGACTACAGAACTGTATTATAGCAACTGCTTATATTGCTGTCTAATGTACTTGAAACATCATGTCATCTTTGCTGTATCTTGCACAGCTTTAGCACTTAAATATCTGAACATGGTATCTTTAATATTTTGAAAACATAAGGAAAACTTAACAATTCTGTGATCAACTTATTGTGAAATATGGTTGTTTTACACCAAATATTTATTAGGATATCTGGGCTTTCTCATTATTTTTTGGGGGAGGGAATTTAAGAAAAAAGGGGAGAGCTAATTGATAAGACAGAGCCCAATAATTCTAAGAATTAAATACCTTATTGGAGTTCAAGCTTACCCTCATTTTCAGAGGTAACATTCCAATATAACTGTATTTTTTGCACTCTCTTATGGATAAATGCACAGAAGAGAGGAGAAATATGCAGATCCAAACTCTCAGTGACATCAACAGAGAATAGGTCAGATAGTTACATCTAAAAAGCTGATTCACTGTTCTGTCCATTCAGATTGACTTTTTGCAAACAAAACATATTAAAAGGTATGTGTCTAATTTTTTAAACTAATCACCGTTAGAAATTTCAATTTAAGATGACTTCAAGTTAGAAAAGTATAGCTGGCAAACTGGTGAAAGTGCTCTTTAGACATTAAAAAATCTCTGTTGAAAATCATCAGTGGATTGATAATGTTTATAGTGAGTAGTGCAGGTGCAAATCTGAGCTGTCTCAGCTTAGGCTCATGGTACTTCCATGACTACCTTGCTTGAAAAGAGCATGGTGGGCCCCTCACTGGTTTTTTTTACTCACAGAGCTAGGGTGTGTCAGACAATTTTTGAGCTACTTCTGCTTCAAGGCAAAACCCCACCCCAAACTAACATGAACCAATGTTTAGCTGCTATTAAAGTGAAATTGTGAATTCAAGCAGTTGTTCCCTACCCAGCAAGGATTTCAATAAAATGTGGTGCGTGATCTGAACCACTCTACAACCGTGGGGAATCAGTGACATTTGTACAGACACAGGAGTCACAGAGAGAGACTATAAATATCATCCAATAGCAAAGGTGAGTTGGACTGAACTTTGTAAATTAGATATTATTGCCTTTGTTAAGTTCAGTAGGTGAAGGGAAGGAAGAACAATCATATTTTTATTAAATTTTACTTACGCTGTCCCTTGCACAGAATAATGTCATTGAATTAATCTTTCCTAACAAAAGTGTGATAGGACATTATATCCCTTTTAGGAAACATAAATCCCTACGAAACTTTAGATCTTTGCTCTTCCTAAAATCACTCTTATTCCTTGTTTGTTTGATTTTATTGTTCAGAACACCAATTAATCTAAAATCTATTGTTTTCTTGTAACTTTGCTAAATTTTTATATGGCTGGACACACTGTGGATCTAGATTGCATATAACAAATGAACAGGAACACAATTAGCATTTTAAATACAACTGAAATTTGATAAAATTCATAAATAGCTGTGTTCAAATACCTTTTCTTTGACTCTTTTTTTTAAAAAATCAACTTCTGAAGATCCAAGAAGTCAAACTTGTGCTATTCTTTCAGTCTCTGCTTCTTCACAGATGAATGTCTGGTATTAATTAATAAATAGCAGGCTCTTTTTTTCTTGTCTCTGTCATTATAATTCAGTATCATTGCACATTTTATGCTGGATAAATTATAGAACATATCTAAATTACTAAATTATATTTACAATATACTAAATAACATTATGAAATTATATTTACAGTCATGAAATTATGTTTGCAAACTCACCACATCATAATTGATAATAACAGTATGTATCAAAATTAAAATCCATAGCTTGATTCATAATATATAATATGATTCCAGGATTTGCACTAAAATTTTCTTATTCTCCTTCTTTTAATCTTTTTTTCTAGGAATTGTTTGAGGCAGAAATTTTATACTGTTCATTTTAGATTATGTAACAAGTTCCAATATTTAAAAAATATACACCTTATGAAAGATCTATTGATTTCTTCCCTATGCCACAATCTTTTCCTCTCTTTCTTGGGCTCCAAGTCTTTGTGCTTATCTTTCATCTCTATAGGTACTGTTGTGATATATTATGGTATATTATTATTTAGGATATTTTTACAGACTTGCACTATTGGAATTCTACAGAAAATATAATTTAAAACTCTCTGCTAAGTTCTGGTTAGGCAGCTGCTAATAGAACAGCTGAAAAGTATCCAAAAGATTGAGAAGAAACCTTTCAAAAGCCAACTTGGAAACTAAGTCTTCATGCAGACTAGTTTCTGTAAAACTCCTCTGAGATTTGCATAATGGAAGTAGAGGATCTCTGAGTTCTTCCATAGGAGCAGCCCAATAGTTTGTCTAATGAGAGATTTATAAACAGATCTTACATTCTTACATGGAAATTTTCTCTCTTCAATCCATGACTACAGCATTCTTCAGTGGAAAAGAGAAATATGATTTATAGATCAATGAGCAATGTCTTCCAACTCTCATTGATACTCTCACTACTGAATGCTACAAATCTAATTTTGCATGACTACTTCCACCAAAACTGCAAAACGGCTTCATGGAAAAAAAAAAAAAAACTTCTCATGCACTTTCAGCAGCTGGTACAACTAAACTGAACAGTAATTTGTTTGGAGCTCTATACTTAATTCTCTATTTCATTACTAAAACAAGGTTGTTTGTACTTCAATTTACAAGTCCAAAAAATGTGTCTGGGATGCGAACAGGGAGTGGCAGGACAACTGAAAATCCTTTCCCTCATAACACTTCAGCCATCAATCTGCCTCCTCTTTTCTGTGAAAACTTTGAAAAAACAGGAGGACAACAATCCAGGATTTATGAATGGTTGGTTAGTTGGTGGGGTTTTTTTTTGCTTTTAACTAAGCAGATGAATTTGTTCTCCATTTCTTTCTTGTCCCTGACTTTTGGACGCACGAAGCATCTTTTACACAAGCTGTATTTTGTTTGCCTTACATAGGCATCTGCACTCAAGTAATAGTCCTTCCAGTCTAGAAAGGCAAGGATCTCCCACAAATCAGATCTCGTATATGCAAGTGCCGTGTAGCTGTCTCAAATAACCTAGAGCCTTTCAAATATTTAATTATTTGAACTGACTCACAAAATCAAGGCATGAGTTAGCAGCTGAGTTGCTGCTCAGAGAGCATGAGTAGTATCAGTGCTGCAGTAGGAAAGCTGGATGTGAGGGATAAGGTGAAGGCTAAAATTTCCTCCATCAATCTCACACATAGTTCTTCGTTCTATTATTTCTACATTATACAAAACGCTAAGAACATATATATTTAATTTGAATGCTAAACATGCTAAAACACCATAAAATACTACAAACCCAGTAAACTGAATGACATGGATATGTCTTGGTTTCATACATGACATTGAAACGCGGACCCTTTTCTAAAATCTGAGAAGAAGTTAAAAGACAGACACAAGTGACTATGAAGCAATTAGTGTTTGGCATGTGCTAATTCTGAACAGAGCATAAAGAGCTCAGATTAGGCACTAGGCCAAAATTTAGGATGTATTTAAAAAATAGTGAAATTATCTGGCATCCTATCTGGTATGTGAAAATCTCTGATAGGCTCTAGTAAAACAAATGGATTTTTGAGAATCTTTATTTATAATTAGATGGAAATTTTATTTCAGAGAAGGTCTATTATGTTGCCTGAAGACAGCTGAATGGCTTCAAATTTATTATACATGACCATATGAAATAAAATACATCCAGAAAAAATAGTACAATGAGAAAGAGTTAAATTGTGCATGTAAAAAGTAGTTAATTATTCCAACCATGTATGCAATGTTTTTGTCTCACTTGCTTTGAATATTTTAACAAAGGAACTTGACTAGCAATAGAGAGCACAAAATCAGATTGCAAATGCTGATGTTGGGTAAATAAGGACTGATAGGAAGAGTTTGTAGAACTGCATATAAATCCAGTGAACAGGATTTTGGGATCACAATACAGATGTTGCCAACTGGTTAGCTGAGTTGACAAATCAAGGAACACAGCCTGCACTACTTAGTATATTTGGCAGATTGCAAATTTTAAATATAAATGAGTTGTTCAAAAGTAATTTCAGACTATCCCATTAATTTGATCAGTTTCTGTAGATTAAAATGTCTACATGGTAAATTCTGTAACTTTTATGAAAGATTTGATTAACAAAGTATTCAGAATTATTCTCCCAGTTCAGATTTCTGTGTTCTTTGATGTACTTTAATTAGGTCATATAACTCTTGATGGTATTGATCAACTGCTTTTTCACTCCCTCTTGAGTTCTTTGTATGTTATAAATAGCATTGAAAATTAAGAGGAAATATGAGTGGTCATGGAGTTCCATATCTAGATGTTTTAGTCTGTTTTAGTCTTTTACTGAATTGTTTTATTGATTTATTTCAATAGGACCTATAAATCCTGTGGGTTACTTTCCTAAAATGGGAAGAAAAGAGGGGGAAAACAACATAAGTTCTTGTCATAAATAATAATTTATTTTAGCCTACATCTTGACAATTTCACTATAGGATGGACTGTCCAAGAAGAAAAATGGGGAAGTCTGGTGGTTTGACCTTGGCTTGATGTTAGGTGACCACCAAAGCTGTCCTATCACTTCTCTCCTGAGCTAGACAGGGAAGTGAGAAGATTCTGAAAGTTTGTGAGTCGAGATAAGAACAGGGAAAGATCACTCATCAATTACTGTAACAAGGTAAACAGACTCAACTTGGGAAAATAAGTTTAATTTATTGACAATAAAACCACAGTAGGCTAATGAGAACTAAACCCAAATCTACAAACACCCTCCTCCCTGTTCCTAGGCTTAATTTTATTACCAATTGCCTACCTCTTCCCCACGGTGGTACAGGTAAACAGGGAGTGGGGGCTGCACTCAATTCTTCACCTGTTGCTTCTGCTGATCCTTTCTGGAAATTTATATAACATAAACCAACTAGCATCTTCCCATCAGAGTCCCACATATCAGTAAAATTAATATGAATCATGCAACTCCTAAACATATAAACCTTTGCTATTTCAGTGAGGTATAGAATACAAAATTATTGTTGGTATTAAGAAAAGCTGCCTACATTGTCGTAATTGTTTTCCTATTTGGATCTTACTCATGAGCAATCATGATCATAAGTTTCATATTTAATTATTTTTCAAATATAATTTCTAAATAAATAATTGTGAAGAAAAAAGATGCAATAATGTATAACCTAGATCTTATGTGCTTTACATTTAAATGATTGAAATTAAATATGAATTGTTTTAAAATACTGTATGCATCATTTTAGTGTTATAATTAAGGAAAAAAACAAAACAAACACAACAGAAAGGAACAAATGCAGAGTAATTAGATATTGTGGTGAAGTTCCTGAGCTTAATTCAGGGAAAAATAAATTTCTTCAGAAAGCACAGATGGAGATAAGAGTCATTGGTTAATACATACCTTGAAAATCTCTAATTTATAAATAATGTTATAGACATTATTGTACACATGAAAAGTAAAGTGGACATAGAGGTTACATAGTTTAAAACACAGCTTTCAGTGGCTTAAAAACCATCTCATATCTGTGAGATTTCAATTTACTAGGGTATACTTCAATCTACAAGAAGCATTGGTGATGCTGGATCAAAATTTCAGAACTCTATCACTATGAAAGCAGAATGGATGGTTGCCAAAAAACATCAAGCATACATACTGGAGCAGTTGGCACTGATTTTCTGTGATATAAATAATTACCTAAAGTGCAGAATCATAAAGGAATATCCCAATTATTCCTTAAATAATGTAGAAAAGATATGATCACTTTTTAATTATGTTTTTCCTCAGTCTCAACCTACATTTAATTCTTAATTAAAACTTCTGTTTACCAAGCAGCACCATTGACATGAAAGGATCAGGAAAAAAAAAAAGTATATTTCCAATAGAGTATGTTAGAGTCCTTTATGTGCAAACTGAACAATTTTAGCAGAATTTTGTCTAGACTGCACTGATTTATTTTTTATATGGGTATACATTTTATTTAAATTGTTTTTCATGCTGCTATAAAAAGATTCTTTGACCATTCATGCTGAAATCAGACTAGTTAACATTTTGTCTTGGCCCTGTAAAAGGCACAGCACAGAGTTCTGGTCCCTTCATAAAATGTTATTCATGCAGTTTCCCTGTGACTCAAATGAAAGACCAAAAAAGCATGTGCAAAGACAGGAATCTGAGACACTCTTGTCCTAATACAACACTAAACTAGAGATAAATCTGACATTATTTTTCCCAGCTAAACCCATTTGTAGCCAAACAGTTGTTCAGATTGATGGCTAGGGAAAGAAATTAATTCCATGCTGGTTTCAGCCTTTATCAGCCATATCTCTTGCAATAGCACTATCCAATGTACAAGGCAGCAGACTCCATCAAAAAGGTCTCAGATGCAGGTCCTGAAAGGAGCACTCTAGCTAGCTGGTGATAATACAGAAGGGTATAACCATGAGGGTAGGTGTTTGTCATGGCAACAGTGAAGGACTGTTCATTTACTTAGCAAAGAATATTTATTCTGTGATCCTGAAATTTTTGCTGTTTGCCATTAACAAAGAATTTTGATACTGCAGACATACAAGATAAATTAGAATTCTAAAATATTTAAATTTCTCTTTCAGGTATTTGATTTTCTTTATTTTCAGAATTTTCTATATTTACAACAGCAATCTGTTTAATAGTATCCTCATGTGCACTGTTCTCAAATGTTTGATGTCATTCTTCAAAAAAAGATTATATGAAAACATATAATTGTCTAGTAATGTCTAGAATAACACAAATTTATTGATTTTTTTTTAAATTACATAATGCTAACACAAAAATTATTTTTATTCATGGAGATGTTTACTTTTGGAACACAATTGCTGTCTCAACTTTGATGTTTTGTTGGTTTTGATGGCAGGGTTTTTTTATTTGTTTGTTTATTCTCAAAAACCAGCTGGATTTCACTTAGGCTACACAATACAGGTTACCACCCATAGTTGTTCTTCTTCTTACTATTGTTATCATCACTATTTAAAACTCATTACATTGTTAACTACTTTATTCTCCATGTCAAATTCATCAACAGTGAAGGAGCTTTGCTCACACTCTGCACTTCAAGATCTGTCCCTACTGCAAAATACCAACAAAAAATAGTCCAGGTTACATTATCCTAACTATCATTTTAACCTTCCCAGTTCTCATCCAATCCCACTGTGGGGCAGTGGGTAAAAAACATTAGCTGTCTATTTGTGTTAACCCACTACAATTTTACAGTGCTTAAGATATTTTGGCAATTGTTTCTACAGACTTTCTTGTGTCTATAAAGATTTGATCTCAGATAATTCATACACTTTTNTTTTTTTTTTTTTTTTGGATGACCTATTTGACTATGAACACAGCAATTTTTTTTTTCAAAGTACTTCTGCTACTATAAATTATGCCAATTCTCTGATTGGAATTATATATGAATATAAATGAGAGCAAATATTCCTACTTTACACATAGATATGCCTTTTAAGACCGTCAGGGTTTTGTTTGTATTTTGTTTAAACAGTCCTTCAAATGGGGAAAAGCTTTGGTATTGGCACTGGTACGACTTCCATTCAGCATGTTAAAAATGCTAAATTTGTTGTAGGATGTTCCTTCCTAACACAGCTTAAGAATAACAAAAGTGCTACCAACACACCAAATGTTAAGAAAGGTAGATCAGAATGATGTTATATAAGGATTTCAGAATTAAATGAAAGGGCAGCCTAGATATTTTACGGTGTTCCTGAAATAAACAAACCATGCAATATCATGTCAAGATAAGACACACCAAGGCAAATATCATTGGCAAACCATGCACAACACATTCTATATATACATGTTAAAATAAATCTCAGGACATATTTTAAATATATGCCAAATGCTGATAAATATAGTAGGCATTTTACCTTCCTACATGGAACACTTTCTAAGCAATAGAACCAAGTAAGGTACTGCTAAGGCTGAAGAATGGAATAACAACTCTTCAGTGTTTGAATTTTACTATTTAATGATTAATAAAATATTTACTATTAATTTCTTTCATATTATTTTTTACAAATTGCTAACTATACTGTTAGTTTATATTGTCTTAGTCCAAGTAGGTTAATCAGTATACTGGTTCATTTTACAACCTGTAACCCCTGAAAGAATAGGATTCCTCTCACAAATCAAGCTAAATTTATAAGTCAGTAGGCCAAAAGACATAATTTTGTTCTTTTTCAAGTAATAGTCACTTAAACTAGTATCTACTAGATAAATATTAAATGATATTATCAGACATTATCAGACCTGACAGCTACCCTTTACAAAATAATAAACACATAAGGTAGTTAAATAAAGAGTAGAATCCAAAATACATGTGATTTTCTTAAAGTTTTCATGCTCACAAGCAAAGGAAAATAATTTGCTTATATTGTTACAACAGAGAAGAAGGTTTTATATTGTAAAAAAGAAGAAATAGCACAAGCAAATTTTCCCCTTTTTACCAGAACTCATTGAAGAACAGAGAATCTGGAATAGCTAAATATCACGCTTCAAAAGCATTTTATAAGAAGTGAAAATATGTGGCTAAAGCATGATGTACTAAATCTATTGTTGACAAGTAGACAAAGAGACTGAGAGAGAAGAGTCAATACCACTGCTACAACATGCAGAATTCAAAGAACCCGGAGGTGTTATGACACAGCACTGTCCTTGGCCCCAAACCTGATATTCTTCAGAAAAATAAATAGACAAGAAAATGAGACTTCATTCTTTGGATAAGAATTATGTCAGTGAAATTTATGCATTTTAATATATATGTATGCTTTTGATATGGTCCACCTTGGTTACATTTGTAGTTAATACAAAGAGGAGTGTTTTCTCTTCACTGGAATATAGGGTGTTAGCCCCTTATCTACTGTATTTTAAGATGAAGTGAACTACATTTAAGAACTGTCTGTTATTCTCTATCACCAGTAAGTGAATTCACACACTTGGAGATTGGAGAACCGGCGAATTATTGCAGGAATTTCATGAGACAGGAAAAGCAATTTTCTGCTGTCTAAACAAACCCTAAAACAAAAGACATTTTTGTCAAAGTACAAAAAGGTGAGTGCTGGAAATAAAAGCCTCTTTCATTTGAGTTAATTACAGTTCTGGTACAAGTATTTCCAGAGAAGGCAGAACTGGGTCTTAACAGAAGTGGTGCATTACACCACACCATTACACATTGCTGAAAATTCTATTTGTCCCATAGCCCCTTTGCATTTTCTACTTAGAATACATTATGGATTGTATGAGGTTTGTATGGCAAGGTTTGGAGGGTAAGGGGGAGCAAGATGCCAGAAGCTTACCCCATGTCAGATAAAGCCAGTGCCAGTCAGCTCCAAGATGGACCTGTCACTGTCCAAAACCAAGTCAGTCAGCAATGATGGTAGCACCTCTGTGATAACATGGTTGGGAAGGCAAAGAAACCCCTGCTGTGCAACAGCAGCCAAAAAGAGAATATATGAGGTAAGCAACTCTGCAGACACCAAACTCAGCAGAGAAGGAGGTGGGGGACATGCTGGAGCAGGGACTCCCCAGCAGCCTGTGGTGAAGACCCTGTTGAAGCACTGGTCCCTCTGTAACCCATGGAGTCCCCACGGAACCTGCAGTCTCTGAAGGACCCCATGCTGAAGCAGGTGGGTGCCTGAAGGAGGCTGTGATCCTATAGGGAGCCCATAGTGGACCAGGCTCCTGGTGGGACCTGTGTCTCTGTGGGGAATCCATGCTGGAGCAGTCTGATCCTGAAGAACTGCATCTTACGGAAAGGAGCCATGCTGGAGTAATTCCTGAAGAACTGCAGCTCATGGGAAGGACACGTGTTGGAGACATTTGTGAAGGACTGTCTCCCGTGAGTGAGACTGCACAGTGCAGCAGGGGAAGACATTGAGGAGGAAGGAGGAGCTGAGACAACACAGGAGGAATCAACTGCAATCCCCTGTTCCCCATTCCCCTGAGCTGCAGCTAGAGAGGATGTAGAGAATTTAAAGGTGAAGGTGAACCCAATAAGAAGGGGAAGGTGTAGGAAAGATATTTTAAGGTTTGGTTTTCTTTCTCATTACCCTACTCTGATTTGATTGGTGAAAAATTAAATTAATTTTCCCCAAGTGAATCTCTGTTGCCCATGTTGGTAGTGATGAGTGAAGTCTCCCTATCCCTAAATGGACTCATGAGCTTTTTGGTATATTTTTTCTTCCCCTGTCCTGATGAGGAGGAGGATTGATAGAGCAGTTCTGGTTTGTACCTGGTGTCCAGCCAAATTCAGCCTACCCCATCTTAATAAAATTCTCAATCATTCAAAACTAATATAAACTGATTTTCAAAGGAACTCAAAAGACATTTCTTATCAATGACTCCAGGCTAATTGAAAGTCAAGTCAACAGAAGTTCCTTCATAGATATAAATAAACTCTTAGTCGCTCCCTTGATAATTGTGTCAAGAGCAACATTTACAAGAAGACTGATAAGATCTGATAGTTAGAAGCTGTTTTGAGGGGAGAGTTGGAAGAAATTACCTCCAAAGGTCCCTTATAACTTAACCTACTTTATGAGTATATGTTTCTATGATTTGAACGTCATCATTAACTCAACCGAGTCTTTCCAAATGCCATGTGAAAACTGAAACTGGAATGAGAATAATAGACCCTGATAAAATATTTCTGAAAAGAACTTTCATTTAATAAACCTCTAGTCTCTAAAATCAGCCTAAATTTCACAATGGAAAAATCCCATTTATTGATCTTAGTCTTTAGTCACATCATAAAAGATGACCAGAAAATTAGATCAGCAGGGGGATAAGTAAATGTCCTCATAAATGCTTTTCAAGATCATAACCAATAGACTCATAAAAAATAATAAACATTTTCAATTAAACAGTACCCTTGTATTATTACAAAAGAAAAGGTGTAAATCAGTCTTATATTTATCTTCAGAAACAGAAAGGGGTACAAAAGTGGCTTTGTGACTGGTTAAAATAAAAGGTTAGTCAAAATAACATGCAATATTATATGTAGGCCTTAAGAGTTTTTCAATAATGACCCTCAAACACTGTGTGAGTAAAAATGGTCCAGATTTTGTATTATTTTTCTCTCTCAAAATTATTTAAATGGCATTTTATGGAACAGCCTCCTACTGACATAAAAATTGAAGATATAATATATGTTTATTAACTAGATATGTTTATACCCAGTGGAGATAATCAGGTATTTTACACCTAAACCCAATTTATAATCTTTTGTTTGGCTGTATGCCAGAGTTCCCAGTTTTTGCTTTGATACAACTTTGTAAGAGAATTATAGATGCATACTATGAGCACAGGTATGTTGCCCAGAGAGGTTTGTGGAATGTCCACTGTTGCACATATTAAAAAGCCATCTAGACATATTCTTGGACTGTCTGTTCTAGGTAGCCCTGCTTGAGCAGAGGAGGTGGACCAGGGGACCTCTTGAGGCCCCTGCCAACCTCAGCCATGCTGTGATTTTGTGATATATTGGTGGTCAAATGTGTGTGAATATATATAGATATTAATATATTCATACATATTTGTTCATCTGATTGGGGACACTCTTGCTAAAACAGTGTATAAAATACTGGAAGCCACCATCTTCCAGTTTCCAAAGGAATATATTGAAATAAAGACAAAACTTTCTGAGTATATGTTTTGATGAATATTTTCTAATTTCAGTCCTTGATTGTGATTCTCTGAACATATTTATTATGCCTGCACTTTGGTAAATCTCATGCAAATTTTGGTGAAACTCTTTATGACTCCCTGCTCTCAAAAGCAAATTTAAAAGTTTGTTTTGCAACTGATTTTGAACAACATAGCTGATTTTTACTCTTTCCCCGACACTTAATTTTCTTAAAAGAGTTTACAACATAAACATCCAGACTGCTTTCCCACAACTAGTTCTATGAAATTGTGAGCTGGGAAAAAAACAATTGCCATACAGTATCAATCCAGGAGAGTACACCTAGCCTAGTGTCATCTCCTTTACCATAGTTACAATCATCTCTTTTATAAAAATAGTGCAAGAGGTAAAACTTCAATGTTAAAAAAAAAAAAAATTGAAGCATTGTAATGAGTCTGGCTAGGGTGGAGTTAATATTTTTCACAGAAGCCCACATGGTGCCATTTCAGATTAGTGATCTAAAGGGTGTTGATAGCACACCTCTGTTTTAACTACTGCTGAACAGTGCCCGCACAGCACTAAGGTCTCTGTTTCTTACTCTCTGTGTCCCTCCCTGCAGGTAGTTGGCTAGGGGTGGGCAGGAGGCTGCTGTGGGCCACAGCCATGACAGGTTACTCAAATGGGCAAAAGGGATACTCTACCATATAACACCATGCTAGGCAATAAAAGGTAGAAAGGAGGGAAGGTGTAAAGCAGGGATAGTTTCTTGAAGGCAGGCTTTGTTTTGAAATTGGCTGGACACCAATTTGGTAATAGTAGGTGGTGATTAATCACCTCTGCATTATTTGTTTTGCTTTGTTCTGTTTTTCTTCACTTATTAAATTGTTTTAGTTTTGGCCAATGAGGTTTGTCACTTTTTGTCCTTCTAATTCTCTCCCTCATTCCACTTATATCCATTCTAAAAGTCTTGGCTCTTCTAAAATTTCAACTCCAAATTTTTGCTTTATGCATATAAAATTTAACTCTTGAAACTTGATAAAAATATTGCTCAAGGACTAAAAAATTATATCAAGTTCCTTGTACTAATCAGAAGTTAATAAAAAATGTTCTCACCTTTAAGTTTTCTGCTACTAAACATAAGTGAATGACAGTGTATTATTATGTCAGAAAACAGAGTACAAGGGTGGGTTTCACAGAGAAAGAGCAATAACGTGTCAAGATTTATCTTTTTTTTCCTGAGCATTTCACTTTTATTCCATAAACAGTGGCCAAAGTGGAATATAGAATCCAAACAATGAAAAATATCTGCTCTTTTACAACCCCCTTGGAAGTCAAGTCTTTTGACAACTTGCATGTCCTGAAATGATGAAAGGTGACTCCATTTGAGTAGTTTTCTACCCAAAATGGGCATGTCAAATTTCATGAGATAAAGAGCTCCCAATGGCTTAGGAAGTGAATGCCTCAAGGCTGCTTAGAAACCTGTGGAAACATGATGGCAATACAATAATAATGTGCTATTTGGTTTAAAGATTGTCTTGGGCTCCATAGGGTAGAGCTATGAACACATCTGTCAACACAGATTTTCTCTCCATCTTTCAGGGATGTGAAGAAAATATACTTACTAAGATACTTTTTGAAATAAAATAAAAACCATCTTTTTTTTATTCTCTTTGGATGCTGATTTTCACAGCTTTTTTTAATGGTGTTTTTTGAATATTTCTTTAAACATCATGGAGGTTGTTTCACCCATTTATATATATGTTATAAAGCTTAGAGAGATTTGATAATGGTGAATAATTAAAATACGGCAATTTGGATCTGGCTTAAAAAAATATTGAAGAAGAGAAACCATAATAAAAGTATAAAACTGACCAAATCTCCAAACCTACTTTATAAATGAACAAGTAATGGCAACACAGAGGGAAAGTAATTTTCACTGAGTGGCATCCTGATGCATAGTTAAATATAGCAAGGCAGCACTACTGATACTATATATGACAACATATTCAAATCCAAAAGAAAGTCTTCCTGAAGAAATCTTATGTATCAGACTCACAAAGACGTTCAAAATCACAGGACTGTGGCATCTGCTTTTTACCCCAGAAGAAAAAGGAACTAAAAAAAAAGTTTCTTTAAGATCAAAACTACTGACATCATGCATTTACAGGTCATTTCCTTTTCAATGAATATAGTTGTTTCTTCTTTAATTTTTTTTATTCTTGGAAATTAGGACAGAAATTCAGGAGATTTGAAAGATAAAATCAATGTATTCCGAGAAAATAATGTCTAGAAATGCTCCCAATGAATAAGTCCATTTCTGTGCTGCACACAGGACAGCAGCTTGACAGACTGATACACCCAGCCCTGATTGCAGAGAGATTTTCACTGCAGCTCCTCAGGAGTCTTTTACATTTCTACACTACATGGTCACCCTCAATAAGGTAATAAAGTCAGAAGTGATATAGAACACCCAAGTGAGGTGGATCAAGGTCAGGAATAACACAAAAAAGAGAAGTCACAATTCTTAAAATGTCATCCCCCTTTTTACTCCCCTTCTTTTTAATAGTGATTCCCTGGATGTACTTGCAAATGTTTTCAGCTATTTCTAAGCAACACAAATTTAAAGAAAAAATAGTTAGGGCAAGGTTCCTTGGCTAGGTTTGTAAGCCCCCTCTGCATTGACATCTAAAATTTCCAGACATAAAATGAAAAAATGAGATTTACTCATAAGAGAAAAGAAAATAAAATAGCAAAAATAGGATGTTGAAGCTGCTCTAGATGTAAAATACTTGCCAAAAATCTATCCTGATTTTAATTCTTGACCCATGTTAAATCTACGATTGAATCTCTGGCTTCACTGTAGTTTTTTCTCCCTTGTGTTTTCATATTTGAAATACTCTTTAATATGAAATTCTGTGATATAATTAAAAAAATTGTTAGTGTTTACCCTATACTGCTTTACATTGTTCTAATGTTGTCAGAGACTGGAATAGTTCATGCCTCAAACACTGATTTAAAATTTTGCTCATTTTTAACTAAAAACGTATAAAGAAGCTACAACCAAAGAAGCTTCCCTGAAGACACCTAACTGAGACTTTGGACTGAAAGTCAAACTGCTGATTAGATAAAGGGAAAACCCATTGTTCAGTCATCTCAGGCAGAGGGAAAGGTTGGCATCCACCAAAAGGCCAAAGCCACCAGCTGCACTGAGGATCATCCTCTGCTGAGTTTGGGGTGGGGGAGAGCACAGCTCACAGAAGCCAGGTTTACACAGACTCTGCCCCAGCTGAGGGGGGAGGAGGAGGTTTTGGGTGTGTGGCACAACCTCTGGTCAGAGGCAATGAACCCCCATCCTCCCATTACACAAACCAGCTCAGCTGTGGAACTCCCCAACCCCACAGGCCACATCCACGGGACTTTCACCTTAGAGGCAGCTGAGGGGGAGTCACAATCCAGCANTATGGCATCTGTCCGGTCTGCTTTATCTGGTGGAAAGGCTTTGGCTCCTCCCACGGGGTGGAGCCTCTCACAATAGAATGATGTAATGTTATCAGTCATGTGAGAGGCCTTAAATGGCCCATTCACGGGTCATGTCCCTTGGAGGAGGGATGGGTGTTGGAAGAGTTGGGGAGGCACTGCCTTATCTGGTGTTATCAGTTGTCCCATTAACAGGAGGAAGGATGGGTGATGGAAGAGTTGAGCAGGCACTGCCTTATCTGGTGTTATCAGTTGTCTCATTAACAGAAGGCATCTGCACTCTCCTCCACTAGAGTTACAATAACAGTATCTCCTAGCTGGGTTCAACAGATGAAAATAGAATACACATTTGGGTTATATTTTACAACCCGAGACATACGGGCAGAAGCATTTCTAAGAACATTAGTAATCGGATCATGACGTATGTGTACTATGTACTTCATGGAAGAAATAAGAAAATATGGTTTCTGTTCACAACTGCTTTTCATTCTCTTGCTATAGTTATGCAAACTTTTTAAGGAGACATAGAGAGAAGGGGATTAGAAAAAGAATTCAGAAAATGTTGCATAGCTCAAACATTTTGTCTCTGGTTATTGCATTTTGAGAAATGCACTTGCACTTTATACTGCATTATATCACAATATGTTTGTTTCTCTGGATATTCAATATGAACTGAAAATGAGGAACATTTAAGGGTGTCTGCAGAAGAAATAGAGCAGTAGATACCATCTTTACAGAAGTAAAAAGAGGAGGATATACTTCTGACTTCAGCAAAATTGGTAGGATACATTCCCATTACTCTTATTTGGTTTAAATATTGCTGCTGCTTCTTCATAAAGGCTACAAACACAATTGTACATGTTTCAGAAAAACAAAAAATACAGATTTTAAAGCTTTCTGCTCATTCTGAAAGTTTAAAACCCCAAACCCCTGGAGATAATAGGCATATCATTTCAAAAGTTCATATCTTATAATTTCCTCACTTTAGAAAAATAATTCAATAAGTCATGGAATACAAAACAATAAAATCAAAACAAAACCACAGAAATGGAATATACAGGCATTGGATATTGACAATTTTTTTGATAAAGCTTCAGAAATCACAGTACTAGCGAAAGACACTGGTTACCACAGAAGTTTTCAGTATTCTGGAAAAACTGCAGCTGTACTTTGAGTCCCACAGACAGCTAACTTTTGACAGCTGTGAATGGTTCTTTGTAAATGTAGACTTCTCTCTTTGACTCAAAGCTGAGCTTCTGGAAAAGCTCCAAAACAGCTACTCTTGTGTGGCTGAAAAATACTCCAATTGCATGCTAGGAGATGGCATGGCAGACTAGACACATCTAAACGTGTGTAAAATCTGCTGATGCTATATTTTTCTTTCCCCATATCAGGATTGCAAGTTGTCCGTTTTGCACTTCCTGAATACTTAAAACTAGGGAACATCAGTAGGCAGAAAGAGTACCACAGAAATGCAGGGTGAAAACACGTGGCAACAGACTGCTATTGAGTTAATGTAAACGGTAACCTAGGTTTCAAGGACTCAAGCAGCCCGTCAGAAAAATAACTCAAAATGTGGAAAGATGCTAGAAACAAAAATTAAATTTTTAACAGCATGATCAATACAGATTTGTTTCAACAGTATCTTTTCAATCAGTGTTATCTCAATTTCCATTAAAATTTGTGAGATTTTAACAGTATTCTTGATAAGTAAACTGTCCTTTATCATGAATTTTCCTGTTTTAACCCCATAACCTTTCAGTTTAGGAAGCCTATTGATCATATTCTTGACTTATTTTTTCCCTGTCATGGGAATGATACACTTCAAGCATGTGCAGAAATCTCATCTGGAAGGGCAAGTTCTTTACTGTTCTGGGGTCAAATTACTAGTGGGCAGTGTAGAGAATTACCTTTGTATTCACCTACCCTGCTTGTAAGGAAAGAGCAAATGCAGCCACAGTGTATTGGGAATTTTTTGATCACTTTTCCTCTGTAGTTGTGCAGCATCTTAAAGAAGGCAGATGAGTGAGGAATGATGCATTACTACTGGGTAGCAGGGCAGGCACTTCCCCCACACCCCAAAAGTTATAACTGTAGATACAAACTAGGAGAGACATACATAGGAGATACATACTTATATGCTCTCCTATACATATGTATGAACACATATAAAAATATCCATATAGAAGAGTTACACCTCTAGGACTTTCATTCGCACTCTGCCATCTGCAGAGACACCCTCTTGATGTTTGTCTTGAATTGATGTTGCAAGCATCTTCTTCTCTTATCACAAAGCTATCAATTTTCAGTGGAGAAGAACCTTATTTAAGGGTCAGACTGACCCCAAAAATCTTTGAGGAGCAGACACAATACTGCCTTTGAAATATGATGTGACCTTAGGCTATATAAAGCAAAGGCAAGTGTGTGTATTGGTACTATCTCATATCTGTCATACAGAAAAAAATGAAATATAATAGAAGGGTATGCCCCCTTTTCCCCAAAAAAATGCATTTAAGAATTAAAATTTTTCTGCTTTAGTACAATTTATTAAGGAAATACCATTTTCCAATATTTTTTACTATGCAGTAAGTATTTTAGAATGTGTGCAGATTGTTTTCAGTATGTATTAACTGGCTGATTTTAAAAATCTAAATTATCCTCATCACAAAGTTAATTCCAGAGAAGTAGCAAATTCCATGCTGTGAAACAGAATCTTAAAGTCT
Organism: Chaetops frenatus; assembly: GCA_013400775.1. Lineage (NCBI taxonomy): Eukaryota > Metazoa > Chordata > Aves > Passeriformes > Picathartidae > Chaetops > Chaetops frenatus. Next base: position 52,517 of record VZTR01033420.1, on the reverse strand, counting down.
TATTCAGTTAAAAGTTTTGGCAATTATAGTCTGGTGCTGACATTTTAATGGTGAGCAGCTTGCATAACAAGTGATCAGCTGGAGACTTTTAATGCCACACAGTAGAATTCATCTGGATCTCAAAGTTCATCTCACATTAATCTTCAGAGTCTCTGGAACTGATTCCTATTTACATGAGAATATTCAAGAGTTTGATAATTATGATCATTTATTCTCAACTGAAGATGTAAGATAGGCATGTGGAGTGGAAGGAAAGGAAATAATATCTGTATGCTCTATTCTGATAGAATCAAAGAGGATTTTCTTCTTGATTGCAAAACTATATTTTCAAGATATTTGCAAACTCTGTGTTCTTTAAAAATGTATTTTTAACCTGAAGATATAACTGCAAGCATTTATCTTCAGTTACTGAGTAATTTCACATTTTTGGTAAAAAAGTCACCAAAGGAAACTAAGCCTTGTCGATAAGTGTTGTCAATCTGTGAAGGATCTGTCCAACATTCGTAACACCATGCCAAACATCACACCTTCATACAGATCTTTTTATATTGGTTAATTTATATCACTGAAAAAGTAACCCTGCTCTTGTTTAGAGTTTGAAAAGGTCATGCGGAACTACTATATAACCAAATTGAATACTACAAACACTCAGAGTGAAAAGGCATTCCTGGAGTGGAATTCTGGATTAAGGCTGCTCAGATCATTTGAAAGATTGTTAACTGACTACTATAAATGGAAAAAAAGCCAAACAAAAGAGAGGAAAACTATTAAATATTTCGATCCAAAATTTGCTTATAGAATATAAAAGCCTAGCTTGCTACAAACAAGTGCTTTCTTTGAGTGAGAACTGTGATTTTGAAAACTGTTAATTTGAAGGCAGTTAAAACCATGTTATCAAGTTCCTCAGTCATAATTTCCTATCACTGAACTTCTGTATAAAAGGAATAGCCTCACCACATTTTACAACAAACTAGCTCATCACATTTTATAACAAACTAGCATGATGTGAGTGGTATACTCATCCTGGAACATTCCTTAAATGAGATATATGTGACAGATGAGTCAAATACTCTGTTTTTAATGACCTGTAAAACCAGTAATTTAGTATCAAATTACAGTGGAACTCAAAAGCACAGAGCTAGAGAACTACAAAAACAAAACAAAAAATAGATAAACCTTAAGATACTAACTTAAGCATAGAAAATATGATTTATTTAATAAAATAAACGTATGATTCATGACAGAATCAAGTCTTGTTAGATGTTTTATGAAGAAACCAGAATAATACCACAATTAACAGACTAGCAACAACAGAATAACAAGAAACAAAGTAAAATTCCTGTCAGCAGTTTTCAGAATATTGCATAAACAAACAAACAAACAAACAAACAAAACCCCCAAAAAACACCAAAAAAGCTATACTGATCCAGGCCAAAGCTCCTTGTTACTAATTTAAAGCATTTATACTAAATATGCAGTGGGCCATTATTAAAGTCAGTGACTTTTTATAGCAGTTGTTTGTTTTAAATTGCTTTTCAATAATTAGTATTATAACTGACAAAAGCATAGAGCTAACCTTACATTAGGTGTTTCCACCATCCTCAGGATTAATATAAGCGCCTGTCAGAGACTGAAGTAGTTCCTGCCTAAAACATTGATTTAAAGTTTTGCTCATTTTTAACTAAAAACGTATAAAGAAGCTACAACCAAAGAAGCCTCCCTGAAGACACCTAACTGGGACTTTGGGCTGAAAGTCAAACTGCTGATTAGATAAAAGGAAACCCATTGTTCAGTCATCTCAGAGGAAAGGAAAGGTTTGCATCCACCAAAAGGCCAAAGCCACCAGCTGCACTGAGGATCATCCTCTGCTGAGTTTGGGGTGGGGGAGAGCACAGCTCACAGAAGCCAGGTTTACACAGACTCCCCCCCAGCCGAGGGGGGAGGAGGAGGTTTCGGGTGTGTGGCATCACCTCTGGTCAGAGGCAATGAACCCCCATCCTCCCATTACACAAACCTGCCCAGCTGTGGACCCCCCAACCCCACAGGCCACAGCCACGGGACTTTCACCTGAGAGGCAGCTGAGGGGGAGTCACAATCCAGCAAAGACCCCCCAAAGTGTTCCCCACAGGCCTTGCACCACAGGACTGCAGGTGATGCAACAGATCCAGAGTCTGCTGCAAAAGACAATGGCAAACTCCAGGGACAGGCCTGGACATCACCCCCTGGATATATTTTTTGGAATTATTTGAGGATATATTAACCCAGGGCATTCTGTGCTTTCTGGGGAGACCTTCACCACCAAGAAGAGCAGCTGGAGAAGATCAACAGAGCCTCATTGGGATCCATAGAGTGGTGATATTTTCCTTATTCTGTCCCTGTTTCTCTCTTTCTATCTGCCCCAGCTATTTCCTATTTCTCTCTCTCTCTCTCTCTGTCTGTCTGTCTCTCTCTCTCCTATTTACTGTCACGTTCTATCAAATAAACACTATTCTAATGTCACTGGCATATGGTCTCGTTTACACCATAATTCAGGCAGGGGCATTTCTAAGAACTTTAGTAATTGGATCATGACAGTGCTATTATCTGGTTAAGATGTAAAGGGATGAGATCAGGACAAGTTAGGTGTAATGAGTCATAATTTTAAGACTGTCAAGAGGAGATATTCCTCACTGTGCGAATTGGTGTAAGTGTCCTAATGGCTGTTACTTTCTGGTTGGAGCATATATGTTGAAGGACATGACAAGAGAAGAACTCTTACAAGACCTTTCTGTGGTATATCATAGGCTGTAGATAATACATGAACGTATGGCATGTCATTCACTCTAAAGAGTTAAATATTTGACAAGTGACGGTTTCTGATTCTCCAATGCTCCAAAAGAAAAGTTAGTAGGTCAAAAACCACACTGGGAAAAATCCTAGCAGAGCAATGGAGAGATTGGAAGTCAAGAGATGCTTTTAAGCCATACAACTTCTCAGCAACCAAATGTGAACTTCTCATATGCTTTGTACTTCTTTTGGGAGATGTGAAGAATGTGAGGATAATTAACTCTTAAATAGGATTGTTCTGAATTATAACACATCATGGAACATTTTGATATGGGTTAAGAAAAAAATTTCTTTTAGTAGTCTGACTCAAACATAATTTTTGTCTGTCTCAATCTTTTGCCCCTCAGAGTTGTTAATTTGGTCATCTGGTTTATGATTAAAGTCTTCCCACAGACACAACCTCAAACTCAATTTTTTTTATTACTAACCTTTAAAGAATATAACATAATAGTGCAGAACTTTCATGCAAGCTGCTTCTCTTAATTTCCAGCACTGAGGTTAGCAACATGGATGCTTACTCATTTTTAGTGAGTTGTGGCATAGCCAGAAATAGATTCCTGAACAATTTTTTCCCATCTAGCTCTCAGCCGCTAAATAAGCCTGTAAATTATTTTAGATTCTTACTTTACCTGAGGGACAAAGGGACAGTCAACTGAAAGAAACAGCTTTCTTGGAGGATGATTCAGATCTTAAGGAGGCTTTTAACACCTGTTTACCATTAAGTAAGGACAGCCTAGAGCAGATAAGCCTCCTTTAAATTATGCTCCAGTACCTATTTGCTGTGCTTGAATTTTTCCAGTAAGAACAGCTCATCTCCCACAGGAACAGTTTCTTGCCTCTTCAGGATTAGGTGTCACAGAAGGCTCTTCTGAACGGAACTGTCTTTATATATATTCTTAGTATCTGAAGTCCACTTCAGCCCCTTTTAAACATGCAGGTCCCTGAATTAATCCACAGGTTTATCTCAAGGTATTATTTAATATATGAGTTCACTGAAGCTCTAACTTGAATCTGTTATCAACAAACTTCTGCTGGAAATTATGTAAAAAAAAGGGGAATAAATGACAGTGACAACAAAAAATACCATGTGATGCGTTTTCTTCAGTGCTAATTTATCTAATGTACATGTTGGATGTTTAAGCAAACTCTTTGAAGCTTTCACAGTCTGTAAATTAGCAGCTTGAATTAACAGTTTCATTCATGAAAACGATTAAAGGTATCCTCTCCTTAGTGGAAGAGTATTCAAGGCAATAAATCAGTAAGTTTTTCAGGTGTGCAAAGGATGAAGAAAAATTGTGTGGTGTTACCAGAGCTATTTCTTATGGGTATATTTATGGTGAGCAAATCTGATTCCTACGTGCAAAAAAGAAAAATAAAACTATATATTAAATAATGATAAAATAATTTGGATAATAGGTGGGGGGTTTTTGCAAAGCAAGAAGATTCATTACTTTTTACTCTACTTAAGTAATATATTTGATATTCAGAAATATAGTCTTTATTTGAGAAAGTATTCTGTAAGCAGCAGTATATGTTGAATGGCTGGAGATTATATACATATATATCATACCCAGAAGGCTCAGAAGGTTTTTCATGATTGTACTACATTCTTCCACCTAGGAATTTGGAATGAAGATAACACATGGGACACACAAGTCAATTAAATCAGTTTTTGTCAAAAGGAGGAATGCAAAACAAAAGGTCTAGGTTTTACAGAAGCATTTTGGGTGTTAGTGTATCAAATTAAACTGTGGCAGTCAGCAGTCAGTACTGATAAATCACATGCAGTTATTGTTCTGGATATCCTGTCACATCTGCAAATTTCATAGGCGAGGGATGACAACATTTTTCTGTATTTTTTTTATACTTTCCCTTCAGCATAACAAAGACACTCCATTTCATCTTGGGTGTGACGGCTAAGCACTGAGCTCTATTGAGAGTACGCAAACAAAAGATTGTTGGTTAAAAATGTTATTAAGAACAAAGGAATATGTAATGCAAGGAAATGAAATACAAATTAATAGAAAATTATTTTAATTAAATATATTTTGTTGAATAAACAAGAATTTCTATTATAAGAAAATGTATACGCAAAGCAAGGAAATTGATTTCCTATTATAGCATCTACATGAGATTTTAATCAATGTACAACAGCAAAAAAGGAAATAGACAGAAAACCTCATCCGATACAAAGGCCTGCTATTACATCAACCCTAACAGCTGTTCCATAGTCCATATATTCATCCATGTCAACCTAACAGAAAAACAAACAGGAAATATACATTACTACAGATATAACTAGATAAGCTGAACTTGGTTGCACAGAAATTTTCACGTGCACTTGCTAGTAACAATATGAAATAATTTTTGAAAGAGAACTTGGGGTTTCTCCTGTAATATTAAGTTTTTAAAATAAATTTTCTAATGCAAGTCTGAATTTTGACACAATATCCACCTCATGATTATTAGCACTATATTTCCCAGAAAGCCCCATCTATGTGAGTAAGACTACAGATGACATGAAGTATAAATATGTTTTTATCTCTTTACTGTTATATTCAAGTATCTCTGATTTTACATATTGACTGACCATTCACCAAGTATGTATTAAACCCACTTGGTCTTAGGTAACGGGCACTAAGCTAAATGCATTACATCCCCTCGATCAATAGAGAGGGACTTGTATTTAGAGAAGATTTAATGTAATTAAGATAATCCTTGAGAGATGCCCATCTCATATCACTATATACAAGACAGTATTTAAGATGGATTGGCCCTGATTTAGACACCATGCATGGTTGCCTAGTAAGACTATTTCAAAGCATGGTACTCATCTGCCTTTAAAATGTAAGTTGCATTTTCTAAAGCTACGAAAATACTTCTTGCTTTTCCTACAATAGTTGGGAATTAGTACTGCATAGATGCATTTCAGAAGTAGGTAACATTTTGTAAATGTAGACAGCTTCTTAACAAATCTTGAAGCTTGCAGAACCTATATAGATTTCAAATGCTAAAGTTCATCCTAGGCAAGGCAGACTTCATGATTTATACACTGATACTCTTATTTATTAAAATTCTCTGTTGCCACAATTTTCAGCAATAAATTTGCATTAAAAAAAAAAAAAAAAGATTGAAGCAATACATAAAAGGACATCAAATATTTCCAACATTTTACTATATTAGGAATCTGATTCATTTTCTGGATGAGATACTGGAAAGGGAGATCTGATAAATTAATTAATTTAGTAAGGTATTCAATATTCCATATGCAACATTTCAGTTAACTGATCTTATTTCCCTTCCATTCCTGAAATGAAGACTGGGGATAATATTCCCTTTCACGTCTCTTTCATCTGCTTTTTCTACTGTGGCTTCAAATTTACAGGCAGCCAAGTACAGTTAAGTAATTTCCTAGTATTCAATTACCACTGGATGTCAAAAAAACTGACACTCTTGCTCCAAATTATTTTCTCTAAGTCACAGGTTACAGAACAGCACTATGGATTGCTACCACCTGATCAGATATTTCTAGTGTAGAACACCATTAGCAACTACTGGGTACTACCATAAGAGCAGTAAACATAGTAAAAACCCATGTGGCTTTCCACTTAAGCTTTGTAGGATATTTATGTTCCACAGGGATATGTATAGAAATCTAGAGCTGAAATTACATTAAGACATAACTTTCACACCACCTCTATGCAGAGATAAACTGCTCTTCAGAGTTTTTTCCTCTGAAGATTCTAACTTTATACTGCTCCTTACCAGAGGGTGTGAGAAGGTTTTTGGTGTATTATAACTTGTATAGTTTGCATTATATAAACAATGCTTGCAGGGCATTTTGATATTCTTAGCTAAGTTGTATCATATAGTTATGATGACTTTTTCTTCAATATAATGCATCTTCAGTGTCTTGCAAGGTATCTTTATGCTTTATATAGGAAGTATACGTAATATATAACTTTTATGACATATATCACTACCATTTTTCACTTAAACTCATAGCTTCACTGGTAAACTAATAAAACACTTGTATTACTCAGTTATTTTACTGATTATAAAACACACATTCTTATTTGTGTTTTCTACTTGTCTACTATAATGTTTAATAACCCTTGCTCATAAATCTTGTATTCTATTTCTTCATATTGAATGATAAAGCACCAGTTCTCCTTCCATTGCCTATGGGAAAAGACTTGTAAGCAATTGTCATGGGTTTGTTCATAACCGGGCAGAAACACCATTTAATGTAGCGGTTTCACATTCACCTGCTCGCCTGCTCACACCAGGCGAGAGTGTAGTGTAGTGGTTTCATGAGAATAAGGATTAAGAGAAATGCAAAACAGGCCTAAACTTCAAAGATAAAAATAGTTCATTAACAAAAGACAACAAAATCAAAATCAACCCCCAGGTGGTTTCTTCTTCCTCCCCAGCCCCCCACCCAAGATGGTTCCTTTCTCCCACCTCATTTATCTTCCTTTACCACTATCTTTCTCATCAACAACACAGAGAAACAAACTTAGAAAACCCCTGGTCAATTTACCACTCTTGAAATAGGCTTTCATCAGTCCAATTGGAAGAAGAGTCTCTCTTGTCTCACTATGGAGATTTTTCCCACAAGAAGGACAAGTCTCTCGTGGAGTTCATGTCACTGTGAACTCCCGCCCAG
>VZTR01033416.1:43734-59210 GCA_013400775.1 Chaetops frenatus | reverse complement strand
TCTCTCCGTCTCTTCATCGCCAGGAATGGTGATCATGCAAAGGGTGAGATTTGGCAGGAAAAAGGAGGGCACCTTTTAGCTTCATTCAGGGATTGCTGCTATCCCTCAGTACTGGGCTGGCTGCTACCATGGTTTGCAAACGTGGATTTGATATTGATATGCAGTTTACAGCATATATAGGGGTGTTCCCCAAAGAGCTAGAAAGCTTTTGAAGGCATGGCAAATACCAAAACATCTAGTAGTGCAGTGGAGCCAGAGAACTACATTCAGAACCCCCTTAACTCAGCTGTCTGACATTGAGGTAAGCACAGTAACCTGAAAGCTATTTCCTATTCTTCCTTGCTTACACTTCATAAATAACTCCAGATTTATTAATCCAGTCTTTTGCATCTGGCATGCAATTGCAGTAACCTACAGAGCCAACATCGAGTTGTCTCTTTCTCAAGGTACATCCAGGTAAACTCCTCCAGACAAAGAAACTGAAGGAGACTTCAGCCCTCCAGAGTGTCTATTAACCTGTTTGTCAAGATAGCCCCTTGAGGAATAGAACAGAGGATTTGTGTTTTTGTGGAACAAGCAGGACAGGAATGTGAATTTGGGTCTCTCCCATGCTGCTGCTTTAATCACAAGCCACTGGAAACAAGACAATGTTGTGCTATGCCCCTCCAGCCAGTTCCCCCAGGCAGGAATTATTTAGGTCAGACGTGAACTCAGAAAGACACCTGGTACAAAGCCAGCTCGAAGCAGGGCCATTCAGAGATGTATCTAACTAATGCCACATTTTGAAACAAACCCCCAGAAAAGGGTCACACTTTGGATTCTAAAGGAAGAGCAGAGTGGCACATACATAAACTCTAGTTCTTTCTTTTAATGTTCACTTCCTAGCTGTTACAAGCAATCTGGGGTTTCCTGGTTTGAGAGGATCCCTTTCTCTGACTTTCTTAACCTTTTTTCAAAGGAGCCTGGATACCCAACTGAGGCCTGAATGCTGAATACACACTGAGTGCTGAGACACAGGTGAAAATCCCAAGATGATGGTGCTGAGCACCCTAGCTACTCTGCAAGTCCTGCAGTGATCTGGAGCTCTTTACCATGACAGGCATTTGTCCATGGATCCTCTAAGAGGTCACATCAGCCCCTCTCAAAGGGAGATTGCCAGATAAAAATCACGAGGCAAAGGAGAGAACAATGCCTTTAACATGAGAGCTCTAACACTGCTTTTATATCTGGTAAACTACCTCAAATAGCACAGGCATCCTACTCAGTTTTTCACAAGGGTGTGGGAGAACAGGGAAATGCGATCGAAAGATCTCGCGTTGTACAGGCAGATAAGACCCCTCCCCTATAATCAATCAATGCAGTTAAACTTCCCTAACTGCCTAGAANGGAAAATACAGACAAACTTCAGCTAAGAGCTACTCTTCTAGAAACAGGCTCAAACAAAATCCCATTAGCATGTGAAATATTACTTGAATAAAGAAAAGGCCGGAAAGAATATGAGTAAAGTTGATTATGGAAGAAAAAAATACAGTACAGGTACCGTAAAAGAAAGTATGACAGTGCCAGTCACCCTTACACATTACAGAGCTTGTGATGTGGTAGAGAGCTGTGGGGGATAGGCTGTGAACTAACCAGCCTCTTCACAAGCTGGCAAAAACTCTTAGGAAAGTAAAAAAATGAACAAATAGAACTGTTTGAACATTAGAATGCTAGGTACAGGGATAATTAACTACAATGGATTAGGACCAAGCGACAGGAAATTTCCAGCTTTAACAAACTTTTTTTTTCCCCCCAGATCCCAAGCAATACCAAGAGGATCAGTGACGAAGGGGTAGTGATTCACTGCTGGGTTCTAAGTACAGCTGTACACGGCTGAAACACAAAGCTGAATCAAGCCATGCTTCATGGCATAACATTAGATGAGTCAGTTGATCATCTTGTTTCACAACTATTTCACGTGGATGCCCGAAAATCTGAGATTACTTAATCCATAAAACCTCAAGAAAAACAAATATTCAAGAGAATTTGATGCCTTTGATCATTACAAGCTAATTGGTAGAGAAAGTTGGTCTGCTATATAAAAGCAAGACTGTTTTCCCAAAAGGTGTGGTGAGGGGTGTTGACATCATGGTGGATCTGGGGTTATTGTGATGGTCAGAGAGTCCATCCATGCCCCTGCTGCTTATTTAGACCACAGGAATCTGTATCAAGTCCTGTGCCAGAAATAAGTGTGCTTTGATCTCTTGAGCAAACAGACCGTGTGAACCAGGGCAGAACCAGACATTCAGGTTCGCCCAGCTGCTGGGAAAAAGAGCACCATCCCTTGGGCTGGAGCGCCGCCCGTGCCCGTGGGAGAGGCCAGGCTGAGCGCACAGCCAGGCTGCTTGCGGGGAGAGGAGAAGCAGAGAAGGGTCCTGCTCAGCCCGAGGGGCTGGAGGGCTGCTTTGCCCTGGTGGCCTCTCAGTGCTTGCCACCTCCTCCAAGCACCCATCTGGGACAGGGTGTCCAAGCACAGTTTCTCACCGTCACGCTTCTCCCTTCACTCTGAGGCACAGGTTGAAGACAGCACCTGAGGCAAGCCCTCAAAACAAAATTTCACGGTGGTCCTCTGCAGTATTTCAAGTGTATTTGCAGGCAAACAACGGCAAAAATCGGATATCTGTGGGTAGCAGCTGTTAAGCAATGCTCTCACACCAGTCAGACAGCAAGTTACTAGCACCCAAATAATTTTTTTTTGGACAGGGAGAAGAGGTATGTGCAACATGAAGCTCAGCATTCTATTCACACAAGGACAGTAGTGTGTTGGCAAACATTTTACATTATTTTCCAGTTGTTCCCTGGCCCCTTTGCAGCTGAGGGATAAATGCAATGATGCCCTGTGAGTAGTGGAGCTGAAAGGCTGAGGAACACTCCTGCCTCATGTGACAGGCTCTCCATGAGCCCTCCAGCCACGGGGAAGCGACCCCACACTCAGACAAGAGCAAGACAAGGAGGCCCTTCAGAAAATCCTGGGAGCAGGCCAGGGAAAAAGCTCTCACTCTGGTAGTTGTTTTTGTTACCAAACCTTACCTTTTAAATGAGGTAAAACTTGTACATGACCTTTCATCTTCTCATTCCTTGTTAAATGATATACAACATGCACACTCAAATCCCGTTTATGAAAAAGAAATCCTTTCTGACCATGTTTTTCTTAGGAAGAAAAGATATTTCTAACAAATGCTGTATCAGCACATCAAACTATTGCAAACCCATGTTTATAGGTAACATCTAATAATAGCACTGCACATCTGAGATATTTCCCTCTTTCTGCTAACTGCAATACAGAGAAAAGTGAAATAATGTCTTATGATACAAACCAGAAATACCATAGGAAAAGAAAGCATATATATTTAGTTATTCTTTGTTGCCGTGCATTCAATCAAGTCTTTCAGAGTTGACAATGCCAATTTTGCACCTTCCTATTGTTTTGTCATATAAGACCGGGATGTCATTCCACTGGGAAAAATTACTGCCAACAATAAAGAGGTGATTTCTATGACATTTGCAAAGATATTGCTGAAAAATACCTGTAGTATGGATGGCTTCACCTCACCAAGTAGGATAGCTGACTGGAAAATAAGCTCTAAGCTCTAAACTTAGCTCAGTGCACCTAATAAGAAAATGCAATATCTACATTTCCCATAGTTTAAAGTACAACATGCCCCCTGCCAGGCAATATATACATGCATACATATTGCTCTCTGCTTCAAGTCCACACTGCAAGGTAACAAATGGCTGTTCACAGATACTTAAATTTATTCATGGGGGAAAAAAGGAAAAACAATGCTAAGATCAAGACTGACATGCCTGCAACATCAGCATAATTCTTTGACTGGTTCAGAAGTCCAGTAATAGTGAAATACCCAGTGGTAGCTCCATATCCATAAAGATATGGAGCACTCATGGTTAAAATAATCTGTGGCATATGGTAAATGTCTCAAGGCTAAATAGGCCTTAGGGGCAGAGGGAAAAGGAAGCTCAGTCACATTCCCTGACCTGACTCTCATTTTCTAGCACTGCACATAATGTGTTCCCAAACAAAAGACAATTTTGTAGTGATCTCGATTTTTCTTAATTCCGTTGAGAAAAATCATTACACATTAGGCTGTGAAGCACGTGGTTAGGTAGTTTGTCAGTGGTTATCAGATAACGTGTGACAATTTACACTGATTGTCTTCAGAGCTAAAAGCTTGCAGTGTCATCAAAATTAGTCAGAGAGGTTCTATTTGACATGCAAATTAAGAAGCATGTGGAAATTAAGAAGAAAGATACTGCAGATATATTTTTTTTAAGAATAATACTCAGGAAGAGGCAAGAAGAATCTCAGAATGGTGTTTCATCTTTTTCTTTTTTAAAATTAACCGAATGATTACATTATACATGGGCTTCCTCAGTCTATACAAGAATAACTTAAACAACAGAGATTATTCTCAGTGCCTCCAATACTGTACCAGTTGGACTGACTCAGCTGGTTCTTAGAAGGAGCAAGAGAGATGACATACTTCCTTCAGTTTTCCCTGAACATTTGAGGTTCTCAGAGACAAACCTGCCCTTGGCTTCTGCTGCAGGTCCCAGGAGGTGATGGTGGTTCCAGTCAGCACAATTTCTACCCTCATCAACTCCCCTTCAGCCCAGCCCACTGAAGCATCTTTCATGCTTGCTTGGAATGAGCAGGAATAACTGCAGAAAAAACAAAGCCCTGGTATCTCCTCCCATTCCTGAACAAAGTAGGAGCAGCTTTGTATTCTGATTTACAAATACAGAAGCTGTACTAAATGCCTTGTCTTTTGTTTCCATCTTCTTTGCTAATTTGCTGCTGCTTTATTGTTGGCCTCCCCATTTTAGACAATTGCCTCATTAGCTAAGTTCAAGTATCAGCTATGTTTTGTTTAGCACTTAACGTCACTCCTTTCCCTGTGAACTTAATAGCTCCCTCAAATAATCTTAAATAGCGGCTGTTTCTACCTACTGTTTTGTCCACATTAAAAAAAAAAAAAAAATCTCACAGATACCAGCTGTACCTTTTGCCAAGATTTTCTTTTTAATCTGCATGTCTGTTAAATAGCAAAACGTTGCACACATACTAGTTTAAGAAAAAGGGGGTATGTTCCTATAATTGCTCTCAAGTCACTTTGGTGAAAGCTCAAGCCTTAATTTTTATCCAGATCACTATCCATCTATACATATTTGTTGTGAACATCTGAGGTATTCAGAAAGCTAACATGAGGTTGTTAATAATTAAAATTAATTGTGGAGCTTAATTACAATGTAATAGAATAAACAACAACAGTAATATCTGCATTAAAATACACTCTAAGTAGCTGTGTGCACTTAAGGGCTCAAAAACAGAATCAGATCTTTCTTGTAACTGTGTATGGATTTACCATGTAAGCAAATCACAGGACATGTGANACTTGACAGGGCATTTTTGTATTTCATCTTTTTAGCAAAGCAGAGCAGCAATTGCCAGTAGAGAATGCACATAAATGAGACCAAGTGTATCCACAGAAAATGCAGTCAACTGCTTCTATTGTTATTTCAAGCACATAAGTAGATAGGCCTGTATCTCATTTAACCCATTTAAACTGCCTTTTATACTTATAAAAATGAGCTGATGGTTGCAGATGGCTGCAGGGTGAATTTTGGTTGCTAGCACAGAAAAGGGTCCAGAGGTCTGGACTGGCAGCAGTTTTCATGGACTTGGGGTACTCATATGTCTGTTTATAGTTGGGCAAAATACTTCCTCACGTTTAAAAATACTTATGTGAGAGGCAATTTTGCATTGATTGAATGAAAGGAGCAGTAAAAAGTAAAGTTCTGGTGGTTTTAGTCTTTTTAGGTAGGAAATGGCCTAAGAAAAAAAAAATCAGCCAAGGTTTAAATCACCACGTTACTAATTCCGGTAGTCCCACATGCTAATGAGTTGGAAATATCCCACCATATAGACTGAACAAGCTAAAGTAATGGTACAAAAAACACCTTGAAGGTGTTACAAGGAGCTGGAAGATAAGAAATTGAGTCTAATTTGTTTTTTTCCCCAGTTAATTTTTGTTTATCACCAGCTGCTGAGTAGTTTCATTTTTATTTATCAAAAGGTGATGTAGGAGGTCTGGAAGTCCCTGTGCCCACTAACGAGAGGTAATTCTGGATGTGCCCACTCCACCTCTGCTATGAGACCACTGTAAGGCAGTTTGGCAGGGAACACCAAAGTGGACAATGGTACTGTCAGATGCAGAGAGCTGGATAAAGTACTGACCCACAAGAGACAGCTCAGGGTGAGCCATCCTGAGCTGCCTGACTCCCAACTTACCCAAGAGCAGCTGGGGAACATCACTATGGGCCTAGAAAACCTCACATTTTGAACAGAAGTCTCCTCTTTAGCAATATCAGTCATTGCTGGACTTCCCAGAGCAAGTTGACTCCCAGCACTCCCCAAGAAGGTTAAAAAAAAATAAATTAAAATTGCATCTTTATCATATCAGCCTTCCCCAGGGCTCTCCCAGAGACCAAGCTTGGAGACTGTACAACAGCTCTGCCTCCAGCATGACCCCTGGCATAGCCAGAGGCCGTCCCTCAGATCTCCAGCAACACGAGGCACCTTGAAAGAGAGCAGACAGACACTGGCAGACAGACAAAAATAAATAGGCTGCCGGGAGGCTGCAGGGGAGTCCTCTGCATGGGAGGAGGTTGGACAGGGAAGATGCAAGTCTACAGCATCTCTTGCTTCTTCCTCTAATCACTGTATCCATGCATCGCAGATGGGTGTTATCAGAACTACCTGTGTTTACAGAAGCATAAGTCTTTGTTTGCTTTACAGAAATCCTGTTTGTGTTAGAGACCAAAGCTGGAAGGATTGGTTTTGGATGGTGCTTTATGTCGGCAACTGAGATGGCACGGAGCAGGGAAGAACTGGGTTTGTAAGGAGTGCTTGGGTCCAGTGGCAAGCTGCTTCATCAGTGGGAACCTGTGCTGCACTGCAGATAATTCTCTGCTGCAAACACTATTAAAAAGGAAGAAGTGCTCTAGGCACCTGCTGTATCCCTTCTGCCAAGGTACTCAGGTTCTTCCCAAGTCTGCTCCAGCCTATCATACAGGGGTAGGAACTTTTTTTCCAGCTCTCACTAAATATGTATTTAACAGGGCTTGGATTTATTGCACTTCTACCTGACACATTCAGAAATAAATCTACCAGTTGATAGAGAACTCTGTCAGCTCTAACCTAGGTGTTATTAGCTAAATACGTGAGAAAACAAAAATTTCCTTAATGCAGTTCATTCAGTAGCAGATGGTATTCAGTATAGAAAAGAAGCATGAAAATAATCACCCTGAGCCTGGCAGCATTGCTGGATAGAAACATGTAGAGAAATCCTGCATTTTGTCTACACAACAGAAAACGAAATCATTTTTGTATCCTTCAGCTCAAAATGTACTCCCAAAGTCCTCCCTCTCCACAAAGCTGTCACAGCATTGCCACAGATGGAAGAACATGGGGAATTTCAACACTCCATCTCCTCTGCCCACTCTCAGAGAGGTCAACAGCACATGAAATAGTGTAGTGACAGCATGAGGCACAGGGGTGCTGACATAACACAAAGGAGATTCTGCATCTTATTCCAAATGGACAAACACCAAATATCCTTAAAATACCCATCACCCCATCTTAGTTGCCCGATACTCACTGATGAACAGGATTTCATAGCAATTTAAGAAAAAAATTGCCCAGATAGAGCCCAGGAAGAGTAAAATATTTTAACTAGACAACACAGTTAAACAATCCTTTCCGAACTGCAAAACATAATTCAGAGTTTGTTACAAAGCCTTTAGTTCCCAACCTCAGGAAAGCCTCCTGTGTTAGCCAAAGCCATCTCACATGATAATTTTTCCTGTTGAGTCTTGAGTAGAGATAATTGGTTTTTACTGATCACAGTGGATAACTACACCTTTCTGACAACTATTTTCATTAGTACAGGAAGCAGCATTTAATCTTTCTCCAAGAGTGCAGTCTGGTGGTTACCTTCACTGATCAAAGAGGAAAATGTTACCACTGATAGGTCTAAATTCACTACCTAGAGGTGTTATTATAAATGCCTTTTATGAGCGCATTTACTTTACCATACTAGATTAAAATCTAATCTAGAAATGTCTACATTAAAATTAACTTCTGCTTGAACGGTAAAACATAGATCCAGATGTAAAGATGTCAAATGAAGGAAAATCCTTTTTTTTTTTTCTCCAGGCATTTTTGTTCTAATGACTAATTGCTCTTAAAAATAAATACTAAAATTTGTAATTAGCTTTCTTGATTACTAAGAATACTTCGACCTTTATGCTCCTCATTTTTCATGTTGCATTTAATAAGCACGAGGCAGGGGGCTAGGGAGGGAAAGCAATCTATGTTTTCTGCAGAAGGGAGATGGAAATGAGAAAACCCCAGGAAAACACAATTTCATCACTGAATGGAAACATTTTCGCAATGTGAAAACTTGGAGAGCTCCACTGAGCTTATTAATTGTACCAATTAAGTCTAGTCGATAACAAGATCTTATTTTTAATGCTTAAATCTGGCTATGTTGACATATCAAGTCAAAGGACAAAATATCTGAGCAGAGTCTAAAGAAAAGCTTGAACCTATTCCATTGATAGTTTCATAGATTGCAGAAAGGCTCTCCCAAGAATCACTTACATTCACTCCAGGTTAAAATTTTACACTAAGATTGGCAAAGGACTCTTGTTCTTACTGTACAGAATACACAAATCACATTCACAGGCATAATTCAAGTCTAGCACTTTTTAACACTTTATTTCCTCTTTTCCTGTGGCTACAGAGAAGAATATCTTCTCACGCTACCCTTACAGATCACTGTCAGTGACAGATAGATATCTGATGCTCAATTTTATGAGCTGTTTATCACCTGAAACAAAGAGTTTGATTTTTAGAGCCATCAGCATCGTCAAAACTCCCAGCCACCTGGTGTGGAAATGTCATGGCCGCTGCTTAGCTCCTACTTAAATTCCCTTCCAGCCTCCAAAAAGGCAGCTTGGCAGCATTGGCCATGCATGTCCCCAGCTTACAGTCCCTGTGCTCTGAGGGGGCTGAGAGGTAAGTTTGCTGTCATCAGTAGCCCCTCGGATTCCTGTGGCAAGCCCTCAATTTTTCAAGAATGCTGAAGTAACCAATCCTTGGGTACATCCCATGATACACTGGTTTCTTTTTTTGTTTCTGACTGTGGATCCATAGGCTTCAAACGAAAACAATAAAACAGCTGGCCTTTTTTTTAACTCTTTATATTTTCTTTCCAATGAAGGTGTCATCTCATAAAAGTCACCTTAAAATAGTGAGACCAAATAATTATATCCACATGTATATATGTAATTATGTCAATCATCCACCTGTTAGGCTGAAGACACTTCTGTGGAAAGCAGAGTGTAGCACAACAGGTGCAAGTGGGTAACATCATACACAGTAGGTTGACCAGACTTTTAAAATGAGTTAGTATTTTTCTGAAGCAGCTCATTAGCTAAAATTTAAACCACTTGGGAAAAAGAAAAAAAACCAGCTTCCCAACCTATTAGGGTCTAGTGCAACCTTGCCTTTGAGCAACAACATAGCAATACAGTAATCCTGAGATCTGAGAATTCCTTGGCAGATTATGGGAAGATATACACTGACACTTTATTTGCTGACTTCTTGGACCTCACATATCCTTGGAAAGAAAAAAGGTGGCACCTTCCTGTAAACACTAACACAGAGGAACTATTTTCATGTGTTCTGTAAGTTCTGTTTTTGCTTTGGTAGTAAATTATATTTCACAATATCGCTGCAGAAATAATCTTGGAAGAGAGCAATAACTTCCCAAAAAGGCATAATAGAGAACAGTGACCCCTTCACTACTAGAAATGGAGTCTACTAAATAAGAATTTCTGTCACTACCATATGATACACATATCTCAGCAGAAAACACCCCTTTTTACCCTATGTGTTATATATATACTTCATTCACCTAATTTCCAGGAATAGGAAAGTTTCATTACCCAAAACAATCTATCTTTAAAATAAAGGTTACTATATGGTAGCAGTGTATGTCCAAAATAAAGAATAGTAAGGAGGAAGTTTCAGGGAGAGCTAGCAAGCATCCTCTCATTGTCAATTTTCTGCAAAAGCATGTTCAGAAAGCCATGCACATCCTTCATTTTAGACTTCATCACCCACTGCATACACCCTGGGGAAGGAGAACAAACAGCATGGAAGGGAAAAGAAATCCATCAAACCCCTGAATGCTGGGGAGAGCTCTACTGCAGGAAGGAGTCACAAGTTAGGTAAGGAGACTCTGGGGCAAATACCCTTGTTTGAATAGTGTGTCTGTTGATGCATACAAATAAATACAAGAATCTACACATACACATACATGCCACATAGCAAACTTATCTTGTATAGGTACACAAATAAATCAAAGAATAGACAGCTTCTCATTCCTTGGCATTATAGGGTATAAGAACACTTCAAATACCTGTGATAGAAAACACATGAACTCCCCCCTACTTTGTCTTGGACATATTTTTTTGATCAAGTGGCTGCATAGATACAAAGCATTTATTTTTCTAAATCTAGATTTTGAAATCTACTATAGCTATATTAATAGTATTAACTTCGTGAGAAAGGCTGCTAATTGCTTCTGCAGAAAAAGAAGCTTAGGCATCTCTTAATGCACAGCTGTTCTCTAAGCTGACTTTCCAATACCTAGATTTATCTCTCGTATTTCAAAGGCAGTTTATGGAGCTCGGGTGCTAAGGGGCACCACTTCTTTCTCTTCAGTGTTTTGTTTTTTTCTAGTTTGCTTTTGTATTCTTGTTTCAGTCCTCCTAGATAAGAATGTATTTTAATTTTGTATTTTCCTAATTAGATATTATGATAACTGGACTATTACAGAGCAAGTTGAGAATATACCATGAAATTTCACATTTCCCCAGTCTACCAATTTAACTAATCAGAATGTAAGCACAAGCCTGCCTGGCAACTGTACAAATGCTCCCAACTGTAAACAATTTTATACAGATAAATGAATGCAAAATTGTCTTTCAGAAAGGCTAACTATTTGCTGTAGTCATTTTGCTGCAGTTACAACCCAGTCCAGGCCAAACAGGGGAACTCGCCATCTTTTCCCTATTCCCTTTCTGCTCAGCTCAAGAAGCTATTTTCTCTTCATCACTCACCTTTGCACTGCTGTTTAGCCTTTGAAAGAAACACTTCGAGAGCAGGGAGACAAAGCACTTGAGTGCTTGGAGTTGTAGTTTCTGGATGCTGAGAACAGTCATAGGGGGCCTCTTCCAAGCTCTCTCACATTTCCTTCTTGAGTCTTGCTCACAGAGGGCACAAAAAGGTACAAGCAGAAGCACCTGCTCTGACTACCCACCACACAACTCACAGAAAGGACCGCTCCTGCCCAGGAGGTAAGAGGCAATAAAGGAAAGGAAGATCTCTTGCAGCTGTCATATATTGTTAATTAAAAAGTCATGATGTAGTCATGTGTTGCTTGTAAAGACAGTAATCAAAACATTAGAGCCCTTAAAGAAACAATACTAAAACTCAATTTCCATTTAAAAACAATACAAAACAAATTTTAAAAATCATCTCATTGTAAGTTGGAATCGAGCTGATCTCCTGAGTTATTCCAGGCATCTCAAGCTGAAAAAGGGTGATGTATTTCTCCAAGACTGATCATTCTGTTTCATTCCATCTGAGATTTGTTACAGGAGCACAGGACAATAAATGCCAGAGCCATTCTACTTGGCCAGACCTTTTCTCCACAGATTAAGTGGGAAAAAATAGTACAACTGCACCTACAGACAAAGAGAAAGAAGAAAATAACAAGCTTTCTTGTCCTACTTTGTTCAGGCCACTGCAGCTCTCAAATGGTAAAATAGAAACCCTTCCATGCCTAAAAGAAAGCCTCAGAAGGTTCTTCTCACCACAATCAGGACTCTGTTAAAATTTCCCAGCTGAATTGATTCACAAGGGCGCTTTTTTTATTACCAAGTAGGGCTGCCTACACAGCTGTGACCATTTTTAACATATTTCAGGTGAGGTTTTTTCCCCCTCAAGCTGAATTTAACACAATTTACTGTAAAATTTACAAATTACACATTTACTGTAAAATAGAAGAGGAGAATATTTTTAGAAAACATGGATGTTTTAAGAGCATTTAAAATGGCTATAATATCTTAATTTCATTTACAAAAGATGGTTAACTAAACTTAAAGTGGAAATCTTTATTCTGCATAAAATAGTTTTTTCATATTGAGCAACAATTTTTTTAAAATTTTCCTAAGGACTTTGGAACAAGTGCCTTTTTAAAAGGGGTGAATTCTAACATCAAAATAGGAATAAGTAAGAGGGAAAGGAATCAGATATTACAGCAGATTGGGGGGATGAGGACTAGAATATCATTGCGCTAATACCTGGGTGTATTGCAAAAATTAATTAATTTTCATTGCACTTTTGGTGAGTTGAGAGGATGATAGTATCTGTTATACAGAAAGGAACTGAAACACAGACACCTTCATCATGGAGATCTTGTTTGATCAACGTAGTACATGATGTTTCAGAGCACACATTATTATATAGCACTTGGTATGGTTAAAGTCCAGCTTTTCCACACAGTTTCTCTAAAAAAACCCCAATTACAACATGATCAGTCAGCTCTTTGAAACAGTATGTTCTTAGCATTCTCATTCCAGAGTATTATTGTGAATTAAAAGTTAATAGCAGAGGGTTAAAAAATAAAAAAAACCCCTGCAATAATGACAATAATTTAAGAATCTCCTCACAGTTTCTACAACACCTGAGATTATTAGCACTTTATAAGACAAATCATTATAAGAACAGACAGGCAATTTTGCAGATAGCATTGGCTGTATGGGAATTAATGTTGAGTGGTCTGTAATCAGTGTCAGCTACCCTTCATTTCCTGAGACCTGTGTCCGATGTTAGTGATACAGCAGGAGCTAATTAGTGAATAGTCAAGTGTGTACTACAGAAATCCTGCCTTTTTTCCCCTCCTTCTGAAGGTAAAACTCACAGCTATTCCCTGCTAGTTGCATTGTATGGATTACTTAAGTGCCAGCGTAAGGTGCATGAAAAAGATAACACTAAATTGGGAGATAAGCAGAAAGGATCTGACCTTCTTAGTCAAGGTCATTGGTAGTGTAATTATTCTGATAAGCCAGGCATAATGATCTCCTGTCCTATCAAGGCACTGAGGCTATTCAGTTCAGCAAAGATACATTGCATTTTCCAGTACAGTCCATACTTAGGCTTTTTAAACCTGTGTCATAGGTTAAAGCTCCCCATGCTGAACTGCCTGACCACAGGACCATGTACCAGGATAGAGCTGCCAATGGTGAAAAGAAAGGTGTTGGGAAGGTTTGTTGCATGCAAGGCTACCATGGGTAACTCTCCTATTAGACAGGCAAAAACAGGAGGCTCCCCAGGTTTCTGGGTTCTAGACAGCAACGTTTTGCTCCCTAAGGTTGGGGTTGTGAGCAGAGCAGCCTCAGCCCTTGCTGCAAAAGAGCCCAGTGTTGGTGTATGAGGTCTGGGGAGCATCACCAAACTTCCACCAGCACTACTGCAAACTTCAAGAAAAAAACCAGGAAAAGCAGAAATCATCAATTCTCTCCCACTGATCTGCGTTTGTAGAATCAGAGGAAATGAGCCCATGTTGGCTGTACAGCAGGCTGCAAAGGTTGGAGGGAATTGCTCTCACTTTCCCAACAAATTGTGCTTAAAGAAAGGTCAGCCCTCGAAATAATCACTGAATTTGAAAAAGCCTAAATCTTTATTCACAAGAAAATCACTTAGACATGCACAGTTGACAGGACAAAATGCAAGTTTCATTGAACTTCAGTCTGGTTGCACTTATTTCTTTTTCATTCCTTAGGCTCTACAAATAAATTCAACTTCTCCAGGAAGAAGTGTTACATCATGCAGGTTCCTATGAAATCAAGGCACAGATTTTCAGCATGTAGAAAACACACCCGGCCTGTGATTGAGACACTTGAGCAATGTAACACAAAATTGCTTCTATTTAACACATGAACAACCATTCTGGACGGTTCTGTGTGACTGGCAGGAAATTCTGTACCTACTACACTGGGACAGTTGTTCTCCACTGCTCAAAACAGCTGGGGAAAGGGCTGGGCAGATCTTGGGAAGGCAGCACAAGAAAGGCTTTGGAAAGGATTAGCCCTCCAAGGGTATCCAAAGCCTCCTGCCAGAGCTGGAAGCAGACCTGTGCTGGTCTGGAGAAACAAGGCTGCAAAGAAAGTATTAAAACTAAATGAAGTTGATTCCAGTGAACCACATCAGTGTTTCAAATTCCTGAATTTCTACCACAGCTCAGTTGTCTTTTTGTGCTGCAGCAGTGGTAGATTAGGTATTTATTTGATCAGAACTGTGTTTGTGGCCTCAGAGGGAAATATACTGTTCCTCATTGCAGATATCAAAATTTTATGGTGGTTTGTGCCTTGATCTGAGTATTTGCTGCTCAGTAATATATCATCTGCTCAGTAGCTTCTGGGCTGGGGTAAATGTTTGTACTGCTACACTTAATCTTCTGATCAGCACATAATCTCTGCTTTTGTTTGTTTGTTCATGGGTCTAATATAACTGTAAGTAAAGCAACAGAGATTTAAATCATTAATGATAAAAATAATTAAAATCATCATATTGTAGTGGTGTGATTTTTCCCTCTGTGCCTTTGCATGTATTTCATTATTCTACTGGCAAAATCTATAGTGTAACACAAACACAGAAGTTCAAAAGATGTATAAAATATGCAAATTGATGAACAGACACATAAAATGGAGGATAACAGAGAACATACCTCCCTATTCCAGCATAATTCCTAAATCATATTTTTCTTCTGTTACAGATGTTCACACAGAATGTTTTTGTTCTTTGTGCAACCACTGAGGCTGGTTTAAGGGTTGAGATTGAACAGCTCAGAGATAAGACTGGAGTGGCATTTCTATCTTATTTCAGGATCTAGTTCATCATGAGTCCAAGGCAGGAGAAGTCCAACAAGCACTGTGAAACAATGTGATTTGGGAAAATAATCTCATTGACCCTTTAATTGTCACTTAACTACGGTCCCAAAGGATGAGATGGAATAGTTTTTTTTCCTCGGGGACATAGCCACTTTAATCCTTGGCTACAATCTATCAGCTTTTCTTTTCAAGACTAGGGTATTTGTTCTTTGACTCTGCAATAACATATTCTTTCATCTGACTCCACACAGGTACATCCTTTCTTCTTGATTTCAGGTCAGGGAAGGTGCTAACTACACTCTACACAATAGAAGTCACTGAATTGCTATGTAAGCTGTTAGGAAAATTAATGTATTCAAGTCTCTGCAAACCTCCTTCTCCCTTAATCCTCA
>VZTR01033416.1:24196-40647 GCA_013400775.1 Chaetops frenatus | reverse complement strand
TGTTCTGTGGAATATATATTCTCTAAATTTTTCTACAGACAGATTTTCTCTTTTTGGTTGAGGTCTACTGATAAGATTTTGCAAAATAAAATTATTATCTGATTCTGATGGACATAATGTCTTGAAGAGCATACCAAATTGTAGAATTTAATTTGCCAGAAATGGGAGCTAGAATTATATTCCCCATGACATCTAATGTGTTAATGAGCTGTCTGCATCTTCCAGGTTACCCTGCTGATCATAGTGCTCTGTGAATGGTGAATAAAAGTATTATAGAAACATCAGCTTCACAAAGGTTTCAAGTTTTGGGAGGGGGAGTATTCTTTATTTTGTGCATGTTTTGTTGCGTCATCCTTGAACTGGAGGACGCAAATGTGCAGTTGTTGCAGTGAAAAAAAGTCCAGCTGTATTTGAGTGTCTTTGGTCTGTGTTTCTAGCCATCAGCATGGAGACACTTAGAAGAGACAGAGTATGGTTGAGGGATGGTTGCCATGTTTCAATGTCTTTTTCCAGCTGTAAAGATTTACAGAAAAAAAACTGGGTAACTCTTGGTTCTCTACAATCCACATACCCCCATATCAGGTAAACCTGTGTTTGCCAATACTTTCCTGGAAACAGGCTTCTGGCATGAGATGCCAGCTACAAATCCAAGTAGCATCCTTATCTCACTTTGTATATTTATGATTAATCCCAAGCTCCAAGTTACATTTTTTTCTCCTTTGTCAAAGCTTCTTGCAATCTTGCCTCGGTTTAGGTAACAATTCAATGTGTGTGAAGGTGGACACCTGTGCCTGTCTGGATCTGTATGGAGGGATGGCATGGCCTGGAGCCAAGGACTGCAAGCTGTGGCTTCTTATTTAGTTATACAGCTTGTGTTTTGGATTTTCAGGGTCTTGGCATAGAAAGGTATTAGTTAACAGAGAAAAATATAGCAGAAAGTAGAGTAAGTGCTTTAAAATAGGTACATTCAAGAGTTAAAGGAACCAGGATTTACCTACTTGGATTTTAGCCAGTGATTTTACTGAGAGTAACTCTCTGAATAAACACAACACTCAGAAATCTTTGCCAGTAATACATATTTAAGTAGCAGAAGCTGATCCAGAGCACAGATCCCGCTGTATGCTTGTGAGTTTTTCTTCCATTTCTGTTGTGGGGCTTTTTCTTAGTTTACTCTTTTATGATCTGTTTTTCCCCAGCTACTAATTTTAGAGGATGTGAGGTTTCAACATGAGGAGAGCTCCTGGAAAATAAGCAATCTAATTGCTCATGCCATTTCTTTCAGGAATACTTTTGTGTACTTCCTCTAATCCTAGAGTTGTGGTCACGTAAATAGAGATTACATGAAAGAATACAAAACATGGTAAGCTACAGAATCTCCTCCCTCTTGTGAGCACAGATGGCAGCACCTTGGCTGGAAATCTTTCAGATGTAGGAGATCAGGGGAGGGTAAAGGAGATTTCTTTTGAGTGATGTAGGCTGGGTCCCTTTTCCAGATTTCAGTCTGATCACTCAGGTTAACAGCAAAGAATTAGCAGCACTAAAGGGACCAATCTGCCAGGAAGCTTTGGCAGCTGCAGTTCTGCACCATGTGTGTTATGCAGCACCTGCCACTGGTACTCAGTTAAAACATATTGCAAAACAAAAATTCAAACATGAACTTACAAGACAGGCATGTGAAATTACAGGGTGCAGGAAGACAGAACCTTGTACCTGATTGATAGTGTGGTGGCAGAGCTTCAGGAAGAGCACAGTGGTGACTCTACCAGCAGCAAAGCTCACAAGACCTTCCTGTCATGTTGAAACTAATGGCAGTTTTGCAGTTTAACTTGAAAGAGAAACAGGTGTTTCCTAAAAGAAACTTTGTGCAGCAGCAGAAATGTAATATGCCACCAAACATGATGTGCCAAAACTAGTGACAGAATACTGAAGGGAATTTCTTCTTTCCTCCTTCCAGCATAAATGCACCTCTTCTGAAATCTCATCTTTGCAGTGCTTGATTGACTAACTCATTTTCAGCAGAAATAATGAATTGAGTTCATATTTTTTCTGTAGTAGAAACAACTTAGTCCTGAAGCTAGAGTGCTTTGGACCTCTCCAAAGGGAAAGGGGTGGAAGAGCAAGGGAGATTTGCAGAGGAACAAGTCCAGGGCACACCACATCTTTTCTCCCTACTTTCAGAGCCATCCAAGGAAAGGGAAAGAACCACTGTGCCACAGCTGGGTGTCTAAAAGCATACATATACCATTGCTTCACAGAGAGCTGCAAGGAAGAGAAAGTCCTGAAATGGGAGGAAAAACAAGAACAGAGCAAAAAATAACCAGCAATGAACAGGACAAGGTGAAGAAAGTAAATTAGCTCTTTGTAGCTAACAAAGCTAAGGGTTATAATAACTCTCCATCTAATGGAGCAGGCATAAAAGAAGAACCAGAGAAAAGTAGGACCACTGAAAAAATAAGGGGTATAAGGAAATTAACAAGAATTTTATGACGGTGGGCTTAATGACCTGTTGTCTTATATTAGTCACCCAGAAGAGGAAAATGATGGAGATATGAGAGACTATGCATTAATGAGGACCTAGATAATAGGGAAGAAACAGTTGAAAAGTAATGGAATAACATTGTGGAAACTTCAGGAAGACATTTTAGTTAAGTGATGGGACTAATAAGAGTGTGTTGAAATCTCAATAATTGTTCAAATTCGAGCTACAAAATTTTCAGTAAGGCTAAAAAAATTGCTGCCATGACAGGGACAAATTCAAGGGGTGATGCAGATAACAGTGTGCATAAACACTCAGACATAGTTTCTTTGCCTTCAGTGGGCCTGGGTTCAGACCTGAACAGGTCCTATGGGGTGCTCAGTCCTGCAAAGTAGAGACATTCTGGACTTTGTCCAAAAAATCACTTGACCAGGCAGTCAAATTGAAAGTACAGAAGTTGCTCTCTTATCTGCCATGTGATTCTGAAGCTGCTCATACTTAAGCATGTGTTTTGCTCAGCCTGGACCATATCACTGCAGTTTGCAGTGCTGACCCCCTCTGAATTTGACGTTTCCACCTTCCTAAGCTCTGTATTTGGAACTTGGGAGCACCAAATGTGCAGGAGCTGCTGTGTTCTGCAACATACATTTCCCAAAAGGGAAGGAATGAACTAGATCCATAAATACGTTGTTACAACAGAAGAATTAAAATGAGGGTTATTTGTTTTGAAGAGGATTTATCCTCCCCTGTGTCCACAGCAGAAGCCATTAGCTTCCCATCAAGGTAAAACACAGTAAAAGAAGTAGAAAGGGACTGGCAATTGTTTCTTTTAGTAATACTCTGCAAAACAGCTGCAGTTCTTGACACACATTGTAAGTGAGTTCTAAAACTGCAGTTTCTGTGGGCATAGGTTTATTCTGTGTAAAAAAGAAAATATGTTGATGCTGGTTTTAGTGATTTTCACACAAAGGGAATGAAATGAAATGAAATGAAATGAAATGAAATGAAATGAAATGAAAGTGGGAATGACAAGACTGCTTTTTAGCTTGATACTTATTTTATGTGTGGAATTCATAGACAGATTTCTGCTTGCTAATTAGGAAGGGGACAATTCCTTAGCTAGGAAGACATTTCTATTCAAATTCATGCATTTCCACATTAAAAAGGGATTAAAAAATTATTAACTTTTTTATGTTCCAGTCAGTAATCATATTTCCTAGCACTGCAAAATTAAAATTTAAAATATTTTTATGCACTGCCTGAAAAATTGTTTGTATAAATGCTTTTTCTTTTACAAACTTTATTAAAAATAAGGCAGCAAGAGATTCTGCTGTTGGCAAGAGGCAAATCAAATCATCACCCTCATGGTCCTTCAAATCCAGTTTTCTGTTTACAGAGAAGAAAGTGTACGTAGGTACCATTTGTCCCCAGCAGGATAAGGCTGCTAGAAATGGAGGGTGGTTTGTCTTTGGATTTTGGCTTTTCCTAAGGTGTGAATTTTCCTGTAATGCAGGAGGGTGCTTGCGAAAACAGATTTCGTCCTCCCAGAAGTCTCAGGTTAGTTTAATCTTAGCTTTATGTGAAATATGAACTTTCTGGGATTGGACAAGTGGATAAAAATTACATAGTTCTTTCTATTTGAGCCTTTAAAAAAATCTAATAATTTCATTTTGTCTGTGTTAAAAATGTTACAAAGCACAAAATCATTTCTTATCAGACTAAGAGAAGTGTGCTTATTTAAGTCTGTAGTATTTCAAACAAATGACTGCTCTCTAAAAATCTGTTCATCTAAGGAGGTATTCCTTCCCAAGATGCCTTTTATTTTTCAAACAGTCTCCTGATAAAATGATTGTATTATTTCTCTGTTGAAATACTAACTCATTTCAAGTGACCTGTCTTCTTTTTTTGTCAGAAGTGCTGTCACACACAATCTCAGAAATTACTTTTCTTACTAGAGGGGGGAAAAAAAGAACTTTCATTGACACATGCTACCTGATCTGAAAGCAAACTGTCACTAGACATTTTAAAAATAAAATTTAAGGAGGATATTTGCATTAGACCCTTTTCAGCTTTGTTGTGGTTTAACCCCAGATAGCAATTGAGCACCACACAGCCACTTGCTCACTGTTCCACTGATGGGATGGGGCAAAGAACTGTGAGAGTAGAAGTGAGAAAACTTATGGGTTGACATAAAGACAGTTTAATAGGTAAAGCTAAAGCTGCATGCACAAGCAAAGCAAAACAAAGCATTCAGTCATCCCCTGGAAGGCAGGGCCCCATCACATCCAATGGTGACTTAGGAAGACAAAAGTCATCACTCCAAATATGCCCCCTTCCTCCTTCTTCCCCCAGCTTTATGTATACTGGAATAACACCATATGGAATGGAATATCCCTCGAGTCAGTTGGGGTCAGCTATCCTGGCTATGTCCCCTTCCAGCTCCTTGAGCACCCCAACCCCTCAGTGATGGGGTGGTACAAGGAGAAGAACAGGCCTTGACACCATGCAAGGACCACTCAGCAATAACTAAAACATCCCTGGATGTGTTACAATGAATGCATCCACTAGAACTTCCACTTATGCCTTGGAAAGTCCCTACATCCAGGTATTGCTTCTGTCCTGATTCTGAAATATTTGAGTCCTCCTTCTTTGCAACACATTCAGGATATTCACACATCGAAATTTCTGTAAAGAATCTAAAATTTAAAGCAATATTCCTAATACATAAAAAAGCAGGATATGCTATACATCTAGTTTTCAATCTTCATCATGATAATAATTCCTATACAGATAATTTTGACAGTCCTGGTTGGACATCTTACAGTTTCAGAGTATTTTGAAGGAGTCCTAAATGCAATGGAGTAGAAAATACAAAGGCAAGACCTCTGAGGAGAGGTGCTAATAAGACAGTGTGTGTAAAATGTCCACTAGAGACTGTATTGATCATGAAAGATCATCTTAATCATAGATGAAAGAATGCCAATACTAGTTAAATACAAAGAATGATTGGGGTTATGTGTGTGCTTATATCTGTGTATTGCATAAATATATAAATGAAGAGGTCTGGAAATTTTACATTAGTATGAAAATAATTGCAAAGCAGCAGCACCAAGCATTTCCAAAAGTACCCACCATAAGAATGGCAGAATTGTGATATTGTGCTCCTTCCTTGTGCTTTTTGTGCCTCTAGGGAAAGAGAAAGATCAGGCCTGGGATAATAATACAACAAAAATAAAACAAACCATCAAGGAAATGAAGATACAGGCAGATGTGGACACACGCTCATGTTTACAAATCTTGTGTAAGAGCAGTAGGGAGGCATGTGTCATACAAGATCTATTCTGCTGCTGTCTTGCAACAAATCTAAACCAGACCTGGCAAAAGGATGAAAATATTGTTTGGCAAAGGCTTAAAATAATTCAGAATCTGGCTTGACTTCAAGATTATTTACAAGGAAACATGGTGATTTTGTAATCCCTAGGAAAGAAGGAAGACAGTTATTTTACTTGGAAGTTGGTGGTTTTGGGGGTGTTTTTTGTTTTGTTTTTGTTTGTTTGTTTTTGGTTGTTTTTTGTTGTTGTTGTTTTTTGTTTTGTTCGGTTGGGGTTTTTTGGTTGTTTGTTTGTTTTTTGTTTTGTTTTGTTTTTTGTTATTGTTGGTTTTTTGTTTGGTTGGTTGTTGTTTGGGGGTTTTGGGGGGGTTTTTTGGGGTTTTTTTTGAGAACTAAAGCATGTCATTCTGAAAATATTAAAAGATACAATAATAAAGAACTGAAAACTGGAAGAAGTCATTGCAGCTATAGGCAATTCACTTTGCAATGTTGAAATGGCACCAAGCTTTAATCTTTTTAGTATAAGTATTGGAGAGCAGGAGGGGCGTAGAGGTTTGGGAGAAACAATCTCTGCTCTAGATGGGGAACTTATCAAGAGGAATAAAAACATTAGAGGGCTTCTGACCATGCCACCAAGTGGATGCTGCTTTCTTGGAAGGGCAGGGTTGCATTATCAGAAATATCAGCAGACAAGCTGTATTTTGTCCTTTTCCCTCAGTGTCTGCCCCCACCCTCCCCCCTGCTGTGGGTTTAGTGTGCGTGGTGGGCTGCTTTCCCTCACATGCCCTCATTAACCACATCTTCAGTTTCTGCTTCCATCCCGCATTTAGTGTACTTGCTGTCACCAATAATATATTCCCTTTGATTCCCTTCCTCACTTTCTTCCCTCCGTAGCCCTCCAGAAGACATCAGGAAATTTGCATTTCGCGCTTAAGAGTGCAAGACTGAGGAACAGGGAAGATAACTCCTGACACACGCAAGGGGGAAAGGCATCACAGACAAGTGTTATTTGACACCTATGCAGGCGTGCCCTACATAGCTCCTTTGGCAAGGCACCGCTCCCCAGCCAGCCGTATTCCTCTTGTGATAAGAGCCATTCACCTCAGATTTTCAAAGCCATCTCTGCACGCTTCTAGCAAAATGGGAGATACCAGTGCTCCTACCCTCTGCCGTTTTCCCAGCCCCCAGCAGAGGAATTTGCAAGGGAATAGATTTTTTTTTTCCCCCTCAAAATAGGCATTCAGACAAAAAGTGCTGGGAACGTCAACACATGTGTATCACACATGTTATCTTATACTTTATGTCAAGAGTGATTTCAGCCACACCTGTATTATTTTGCATGAGATGCTTGTTAGGTGGAGAGCTAACAGGCTTTGGTCTCTTTTGTGTCCCTTATTTTTTCAAGGGAAAATAGATGGGTTTGTTTCAACATTCAGTTTTAAAATGCTTCAAGAATGATTGTTTTGTCTTGATACATGATTTGCTTTGGAAGGTTTTCCAGATTCACTGGTTGTATCCAAAGGTCTCCTCAGTCTGCCAACACACAGCTAAAAGCTACCAAAGCATTTAGTCACTCCAGAAGAATTGCAGGTGTGCCTAAATTTAAGCTTGTGCTTCATATTTTTGTGCCTAAGCTGGTGACAGGGCACAGAGCATCTCTAAAGATTAAAGGCACAAATTCATTGTTCAGTCTCTAACAGCTGTTTCTTTTTAGATTGTTCAGTAAAATATCAAACTTAGTCACTCTGTTTCTGTGGTATTTGCTGATGAATTTTCAAAATAAAAAGATTAGTGGAACAATTTCATTGTAGTTCTCAAACTCACATAGTATAATGGATTTCTTGTTAGCAGAAAGGAGCGGTGAGTCACAACTGGTGTGACGATGGGGAAAACACGTCAGCTTTATAACAAGTGGATTAAATCTGAGGTGTGAATGCCTTGGGCATTCAAAAGGATTTTATTGTAGGCACCACTCAGACTAAAAACAATCTTATAAGAAAACTAAAGACAAAACCTGTGGTTAATACAACCTAGATTATTGCAGCTATCCGGTGTTCTAAAGGTAAAAATCTAGTTCAAACACTGTAGATGAATGCACTTCAGTGCAAGTGTAAAATGGAATTATATCAACACACATAGATCCCTAAAGGATGACAAGAGAACTTCTTTCTGATCATAAACAATTAGCAGCTGGCTGACATCCCACAGCAGGAAGACCAACATCCTTTTTTACATTTCTGTGTAATGAGTGCAACTGTGGAAACAGCATTATTATTATTTATGTAGGCCCCAATCCAAGACAGCACTTAATCTTATCAGCAGGAATTTTAACCCCACCATACGGCTGAGGCAAAGAGGTCAGTAGGATTAAAGAGCGATTAGTTGTTTGCAGCCATGGTTCAAGAAAGTGTTTGTGTGTACAAAGAGCACTTCACCATTCAGGTCCTGGAGACAGCCAGCCCAAGCTTTCTTGCTGACATCCCCCTGGAAAGGGTGGAGGAGTAGGGACAGCATGTGGCAAAGGGGGCAGCTTCCCTGGGACACTACAGGCCCTTGGGAGCACCTGGGGTAGAAACAGGCTAAACCAGCACTGCCCAAAGCAGAAATACACACCAACTTACTGCAGCAATGGCACCATAATTGCTTTCTTTTCCTCTTCCTTTGTTTGCCCCACCAAGTCCAGCTTGGCCATAGTGACATCTTTCAATGCCTCAAGAAGTTGTGGTTCATCCTACAGAGACTTTACATCTTTCTCATTGTTTGGAAACCTTGCAGCAATGCAAAGAAATCGCCAAGAAAAAGATTTAGGCCTTTACATTCTGAATATGGAGAGAATATATTGATATTAAGAAGAAACCTGGTGGGAAACAAATGAGAAATACAAGTGAGGCAACCCACTACATAAATTCTCAATTGGTTTGGGGGGTTCTCTCCCCTCCTTTTAAGAAACAACAACAACAAAACAAACAAACAAACAAACGTGTTTTCCCTTCTGTGTGTCACTATCTCCTGAAGCATAGCAACTACCTGTAGTTTCAGGAAGTCTCTCTGCTTTAATAGTTGTGCTTCCCAGGCTGTGTTACAGGTTTCTTCTTTTCTTCCTTGAAATTGTAATCCTTCATATCCACTGTTTTTTAATTTGCTGCAAGGCTACCTTTGCTGAAACAATATTTAAAAGGATGTATTTTCAACTCCCTATGTTAAAAAATTTTTATCCTGATATCCTCTGTTTCTATGTGTATTTTGTAACAGTAGTATTACACTTTTGCAAGAATTTAAAGGTCCTTAATTTTGACCTTGGAAAATCCCTAGCCTTTAGTTTTAAAGTTCTGTTTCAAGGTTTTTTTCCATTTTTTATAAAAGAAAGAAAAAAATAGTGCAAAAAGAGGGAAAGTCTTAAATCATGTGTTTTGTAGCCTTAGCCTTTGATACAGCTTGGCTGTACTACTTGGAGGCTTTCATCTGCTTTATGAACATTCATGATTATTTTAGAACAGTACTTTATTGCAACCTCCCAGCTAAGCAGCTTTTCTAGGCTGTGTGAAGGTTTTGAGGCCACCTAGAAGAGTTAGCCAGGTTGTTCCAAAATGCCTTCAGTGCTGATTTGACTTAATTTGTCCCATTATCTTGAAATAGGCCCAGTTCCCTTAGTCCATCAGAACTCTGCCTCTGGGAAGACTGGTGACAGAGGGTGACAGAACAAATTTCAGCTTAGCTACACCATCACAGAAAGACACGTTAAATTACGTTTGTGAAACCATCTATATTCCCATTCACCAATCCACCCTGAAATGGACTTCTACGGCCATCTCAGTTCCTTTTCTCATCAGAGAATCCATTCTATATGTTGTCATTTGTATGTTTGGCATACAGTTTTTGAGAGTTTGTATTGGGTTTTATTTCTCCCAAGCAATAACCTGTACAGTTATGTCTAGGTCAAAGCAATATCTCCTAATGTAATTACAAGCCCATAAAAGCCTGAGGCACACATACAGGTCCATAACACAGCATTCATCACAACAATAACCAATTTAGAAATTCTTGTTGATTCTGCCTTTTTTCCCCCTTACAATACTTAGAAACATATGTCTTTGTATTTTCCCTATTAGATCCCTATGAAATCCATAGACCTGCTCTGGGCTGGTGCCTTCTGCATTACTGGGACACAAGTAGAAGGTCACATTTTTGGAATCCTAAGTACTCAGTGTGTATTACTCAAGGATGATGTGCCCTTAAGGCAAGCCAGGTATAAAACTACACATACTGAAATATTACTTCTTGCAGAACCAATATTACTTAGACCTTAAAGAAATAGTGTATCAGGCAGGTTAAATCTCCTCACTGATAAGAAAAATCAAATCAGCCAAGTTTGTTAGATGAAATGTTCACCCTTTTCCTCACTCACCACCCAGAGATCCAATTCATAATCCTCAACTCTAAAACACAACACGTTATCTTATCTTTTTGCCCAAGAGTTAAATGGCATGGGCTGTTCTGTGCTCTGCAAAGGCTAAATTGCCATTTTTAAGTCATCACCTTAAGAACAGCTGAAGGTGCACAGAAGCCTTGGCACACCTTCCCTTATCCTTGCAGCATTTAACAACAAAAGTTCTTGACACAGAAAGAGCTGGAGTCATATGCTAAGATTGCTTAAAAGGTATAATAAGGTGTGCCAGTAATTTGGCATTTCTCAGATCAACTCAGATCAGCCCAAAGCTATTATTTATTGCTTTCACATCCTATAATCCCTCCACCCTCCCTTGGCAGAGAGATCATAATTGTTTTTTAAAAGACCTTGTTCAAAACTCCTATGTAGAGGCAAGTTCAGCTCAGGTAAAAATCTGATTTAGTCCTCTAAAAGCAGAATTTGGACTGGAATAAAAAACACAACATTACAAACTGTTGGCTACTAACCTCACAAATCAAGACACACTTTACCTGTTCTATTGACAATACAGACTAAAGTCACCTGCACTTTTCATGCCAAAACATTATCAACCCAGCTTTGATATTTATTGCTGGTGATGTAAAAAGTAAGAACACCCCAAAGCATTTTGTTTCTGTCTCAAACTCAATTTGCAACATAGACTGCAAAGCTGACAAAAACCTAATCTTTTCTTCCCTATGGCAAATTGAGCTCCCACTGGATTTCTGGCATTTTCTTTCCTCTGTTTCAGAAAACAACTGGGGTGCATCTCCCATACAGATTATTTGTGTAGAGGTTTTCATCTCTGTCAGAGCCCTTTCACTTGGGTAAATTTCCTTTGAGCCCCAGCTGAGGGTCTGTGGGGGAAGCCTTGTCCCTGGCTGAATCATCTTCCTCGTGGGGTCTTCAAAGGGACACAGGAAAGGGACCCCTTTCAGAGCCTATGTTTGAAAATTTGCATGTACACTCTCCCAAGTGCCTGTCCTAGGTGATTTTTGAAAGCCATAGGTTGTGCTCAAGAGGTAGCAGAGCCTTGTGAAAGGAGATGTCCGCTGTCACAATTGTGGCTCATGGAGCAAGGGTGTCATTCAAACTAGAGATATGAGTTACTGCAGCCTGAACTGCAGTGTCTGGGATGATTTTGTAAGGTTCTTCTATTCCCTAAGTATCAGTCAGCAAAATCTGCAAAATACACCTATCACAAGACTAAGGGTATTTTCAGCCTTAGTCTGAAAGTTATTGAATAAAATTATGCAGTATTACTGTTCTTTTGGAGTTTTTTTAGATATTTCTGATGCCTTTTTTTATTTGCTAAGAAGATGCTTTGCTAAAACACATATTGCTGATGCTATAAGAAAAATCTCAGTTCTCAGATTCCTAAAAAATTAAATTTTATATTGATCAAAGCACTGCAAATATTATAAGAAGGGTTCATTTTAAATTATGCAGCACAGAATCAACTTGGAAATTTCAAAGTGCATCATGAGATACTTTGAAAATGTTTCAATCAAACCTCACACAACTCAAAAATCCCTCTGTTCTGATTTTGCATAAACAAAGCTGCCCTGGCCTTACTGATGCTGTGAGGACTACCAACAAGGTGCTAATGAGTATTTTTGTGCGCGTGTGAGAGTAAGGACATCTCTCTTAACAAAGAATTTGACTAATCTGACAAGGTCACTTCTATATAAGCAGCCAAACATCTGTCAGCCTGTAATGACTTCTTCTGATCAGTAGTGACATGGCCAGATTTGAAACTGGCAACCTGGAGGCAAAAGGCTTTGTACCCTGTTACTAATCTCCTGAGCTCTCTAGTCCCCTCTGAGGTGCTGCTTTCTAATTAATACATTCTACATTCAAAATGACAAATGGCTTCAATTAAAAAGAGATCTCGGGGAAAACATTCCCGTTGTTGAATGGAAGATCCCACAGTATTACTCATTTATTCTTTTAGGCTACTGGAGTTAATATGTCAGTTCTATAAATTAAAAGTTTCTGTGTGAATCATGAAGAAAGAGGCCTGGGAGCTGCATTGCCTTGAGACATGAGCCATTCCTCCTGTGCTCACCAGGAGCTGGGAAGCACGGGCTGGGATAAAGAGAGATGCACCCCTGAGAACGTCACTGGTGTCCTCAGAGTTGAAGCCCTGCCTTTCCTAGGACTTTTTAGTTGTTAAGGGTTCTGCTTTTAAAATGCAGCAAGGATTGCAGACACTGCAACAGGGAGGAAACCGGGTGAGCTTAGTTATCATGAGAGGAAGAGCTCCCTGTTTCCCTCATTACTGTGAAGTTGGGTAGATGAGGTAGAAAGCAGCTTCTGCAAAACTGAACTTTAACAAGAACGATTCTTTTTCATGCCATTACCTGCAACACAAGCACTTTCTTTCAGCCTCAGTTGCTGGGACAGATGGAAGGCTAACACAGGGTTCTAAGTGCACAATTGCCTGCTTTGTGCACCCCACAGACCTTCTGACCACTTTGACGGTACGCTTCTCAAAGTTAAGCCTTTAATTCAAATATCCAGAGTCTGATCCTGACGTTCCTTCTGAAGCCTGAGGTCAAGTGAAAGGTGTGCCATTCATGGTGTTCCTCACAGACATACACAACCAGGCAGCCCTGAGTCCACCTGAGCTGCACAGCAGCAATTTCAGGAGCTGAGTCTCTCACAGGGGAGACTGTGCTAGAAGAAATCTGTAAAAATCCTTGCTTTGACTTTAAGCAAAATATTTTAGGAGCACACAATTATGGTAGGACAATAAGAAATGCAGTGAAGTTTATTGGCTCACATAACTCGATTAAGCTTAATCTTTGCTGCTTAAGCATTCTTGAGGGAGCTGAATGAGGACAGAGACTATATAGCAGCCCTGAAGCTTTTTGGCCTGAGCTCTTCACTGCTGAGCCTTCCAGAGGATTTGCATGCACCTTGCAGCCCCCAAATCCCTGAGCTAGTCAGTATGTGATCAGCTATCCCAGCATGACTTGGAGCAGCTCCACCAATTTACATCCTGCTCTTGCCTCACAGCTGGATGCCTCAGGAGTGGCTTCACGTGGCCTGTGCTGCTCTGAGCTCTGTTGTGCAAAGAGGTCCTCGTCTTGCTCTCTGTTACAGCTGCCCCTCTGGGATCCCTCTATAAGAGCAATATTTGAATCTGTGACTGCTTTTACACTGTTGCCTCTGCATTAAATTCCACCAGAGGCAAACTGGGCCTAAAGTGTAACCATGTGAGCTCTTCTAAAATGTCTCACAACTACTTCTACTGGCATGAAGGGACAAAGCAGAAGGTAGGGGGAAATTAGATCATAAGTTTTAAAGTGGTGCTCCAGAGGATTATATTGTCTGTAAAAATGGAGTCAGAGGCAGGAAATCACACTACTGCTTTGGAACCTCTTCTATTCATCACACTGCTGTGAAATATGAACTTTCTCTTCCTCTCTCCAAACTGTTTAAAGAATTTTCTCTGACTTGACTGAAAGTTCATCTAGGTGGTTGGGTCCAGAATTCCCATCTGTCTGTCTTTTTTTAGGTTCAGGGGTTACCAACTCTACTTGTCTCAGCAATTTGAAAAGCCTTCAGATACTATTATCTTCAATTCAAACCAGTGAGGGGTTTTTTGCTAATGAACTGCAAGAAGAAAAACATTGTTTCATACGGAAATACTAAAATTACAAGGATGATTCTTCTTGTCAACTGAAGATAGCTGAAAAAAAGCCCAACACAGCTGAAATGCTGCAGTTCTGGATCACTTCTATGCTCACTCATTTCTGTAAGACTCCAGAGAGTAAAAGTACCTGGCAGTTCAAATGAGAACCTGATGAACTGAAATCTTCTAGACCTAATTACAGAAAAAGTTCAGAAAAATTAGCATCTACATCTTGATTAGCAGTGATGCCATTGTCAAAGAGATTGTGTAAGGGGGGCAGCACCTATGCAAGCTGAACGCCTGTGATGACACAAAATTGTTATCACAGCATATCCTAAACACTTAGGCAGCACTACAGAGTTTCCACAAATATGAAATTACCTACCTTCATTATCACAATAAAAGCCATTGCTGCCATATCCTCAAACTGCAAAAGTGGTGAGTACAAAAAAAGCAGTGAACTAATAGTAAAAGTCCACTCACCATAACCCTATCTTAAGTGTATCTTGCTCTGTGGCTTGAAACTGCAGCAAAGTCAAACCCACAATAAAGTTTTCCATTAATGATCTAAGATGCAACATGGCTGGGCAATAGCTGGTTTGGCTTTTGGCTAAATTCTGAACACATTTCTGGGCACATCATTAGTCTGATGTGCCTTACACCTACACAGAGGTTCTGTTTGTACCCACACAGTGGTTCTACCCTCTGCCATTATCTGAATCCAGGATGTACAACCTACTAAACATCACTCTGCCTTTACAGGAATTCAATTAAATGAGATTTTCACAGATCCATTCAGCCATCCAGTGTATCACTCTATTTAAAGTCTACTACACAGAATATAGCAGCAGGCAGATAGAAAACTTGGCCTTAATTTTTTTTGGCTCCGATATTTGAAGATCTGGAACTTGAAATCCATCTTAGCAAGATATCTGTGCGATAATTTATTTTAGCTTTGTAACAAATGTGAATTCTCTGGTGCTTCTCTCTTACTGTATGAAATGCTGAGGAGTCTGTTCAGATTTACAGTTCACTGATCTGTGCTTAAAGTATCTATTACGATAAGCAGAGGAATGAATGGAAGGGAAAATTGTCTATCAGCACTCTCAGAGAGGTGAAGTTTTCAAGAATAGCAATCACAAAAGTTATAAAACAGGTCCATTTTGCAAGCGTAGCTCTGAGAACATTTCCCCATCAGCTCCAGTAAATTGCAACATGGCTGGGTGTATCTGTCAGTATATTAATGTCACTATTAAACACCTGAGAATCAGAGAGTGAGAGAAACAAACACCAGCAGTCGAAAAGCAATTCAGTGGTAAATGCCTGTGTTTTCCCTGGGGAGCAGCTACACAGAGCAATCTGAACTGCAGTTCAGGGCTGTTGGGAGCATTCAGAGGGCTTTAACCTGAAGAAGCACCAAATGTCACTACGGTTACTTACATAACAGTCCAAACTGCTTTGTAACAAGTCATTTAACGGCTTAAAGTAGTTTAAGGATTTTCTTGATGGTTACACTGATGTTGCTGTGGCACTTGCTTTAGAGTTTGCTAATATTTTTCATACAATTTTTATAAAGAAGATTTAAAACTCTAAACAACAACCTAAATGCAAAAAACCCCAAAACAGACCAACCCAACCCCCCTCCCCAAAAAGCAAAAGCAAACAACCAGATAAAACCCCGTATGACTTATGTTAGAAATATCAAAACAAACTTTTGTGTCAGCTTCAGTATTGTAGTTTTCTACTTCATATAACTGGTATGATTTGAAGCACTAAGAGGAAAAACTCACCTTGCTAGCTGGCTTGCCTATCTTCCTGAATAGATTTTTAGTGAAGATCAAAAGGGCTGACATTTTGAAATGGTATTTTATTCTTATAGGTGCTGCAGAAATATTATTATTAGTAGTATTAGTATTATCAAAAGAAACATGAGAGACTTTCCTGGCCCCTACATCACATCAATCCTAACCAAGGACTATCTGCAGGATAGCCCAAATCTGTACCTCAGCTGTACCTTAGCACCTGGGGATGAGGATTATTGGTAACAACTGCTGATTCATTTGATTGTTATCATGCTCGGGGGGTGGCACTGCCACCTTTTTTGTCTGTCAGCACTTAATAGACAATAACAGTTAGCTGTAATTAGTAACTATCACTAAAACTGTGCCAAACCCCAATTTGACTTCAGATTCCTGGCTGAAATACTAGCAGCATGAATAAACTGCCACTTTTCTCTACTCCTTACTCCCCAAAGCAGTGAGGCTTCCTGCTTTTCTGGGCAGGATCAGCTGGAGGATCCTTAGTGCTCATGAGACCTAAGGACCTAGATCTTACCCACCCTTTCTTTCCGTTTTTGGGTGCTGTAAGGCTGAGCCTCCGCACCATCCACACCAGCTCACGGGGGGGGCAGCTCTGTAAGCACTCTGCTTTGTGACTGGCTCAGGCTTTCTTGGCTCCTCCGAGCTACAGCAGAAACTTCAACCCAGTTTCCCAAGGATAAATGTCATTGCCATGAGTTATCACAACTAGCACCGAGTATTTTCAACGCCCTACAAAAAACAAAACAAAACAAACAAAC